>PVJD01003274.1:0-168540 GCA_004026545.1 Mormoops blainvillei | reverse complement strand
CCTCCCATGGGGTACGATCCTACGGGGCGTTCCACATCCACTCCAGCATGTCCACTGTCCTCTGTTTCTGCCAGGACTCACCCGGGCATTTCCGCTCTGTTCAGCCTGGGTTAGCGCTTTCTCCAGGCTTCTAACCAGGGAGCAGCGCTCTCATTCCCTGGGGGCCTGGCCCAGATGTTAAATCCCATGTTCTGAGAAAGCACCTGCCCCCCCCCACCCCCACCGCCACTGATGTGTTCTAGCTCACCTGGTCTTACATTCTGCTCCATGGAAAAAACACCTTCAAAAAAATTGAAAACAGAGACCCAAACAGATGGTTGCACACAGATGTTCACAGCAGCATCATTCACAATAGCTAAAATGTGGAAGCAACATGGTAAGTGTCCATCAACAGATTAAATAGTATAGTCATACAATAGAATACTATCCAACCATAAAGAGGAAGGAAATTCCGACACAGGTTATAGCATGGATGAACCTTGAGACCATTATGCTAAGTGAATCGAGCAAGATACAAAAGGACAAATACGGTGGGATTCCACTTATATGAGTCACCTAAAATCATCAAATTCATGGAGATGGAAAGTAGGCTTGTGGCTGTGAAGAGCGGGGGGAGGGGCGGGAGTTAGCTTCACGGGGACAGAGTTTCGGTTTTGCACAATGAAAAAGTTCTACGGAGAGGGCGCTGGCTGCACAGCAATGCGAATGTGTTCAGTGCCCCTGAACCGGACCCTCAGAAATGCTTAAGATGGTAAATTTTATGTTATTTTACCACAGTTTTTTAAAAAGACAGGTGATAAAGAGGAACTTAAGGGACATGACAGCCAAATGGGGACTTCATTTGGAACCTGATTCTAACACACCGACTATCAAAGTCAACTTTTAAGGCAGCTGAGGATATCAGAATATAAATAACACATCATTATATATGAAAATCCCCAGGTTTCAGAGCTGTGTAAGTAACAAAGAAATAGAGAAATGACTTTAGGCCTCTGGTTGCTTTAAAATATCTCAGCAGCCCTGGCTGGTGTGGCTCAGTGAACTGGCCTGCGAACCAAAGGGTCGCTGGTTCAGTCCTCCAGTCAGGGCACATTCCCGGGTTGCAGACCAGTTGTCCAGCGGGGGGCGCGTGAGAGGCAGCTGCACATGGGTGCTTCTTTCTCTCCTCTTTCTCCCTCCCTTCCTGTCTAAAAATAAAATAAATAAAATTTTAAAAAATAAAATAAAATATCTCAGCAAATAAAATAAACAATAAATTAAAAATGAAGAGAGTAACCGTGAGAACATTATGCTCACTGAAAAAGCTAGACAAAAGGCCACATATATGATCCTTTTTATTTATTTTTATTTTATTTTATTTATTGTTTGATTTTAGAGATAAAAGGAGGGAGAGAAACATCAACTTCTTATTCCACTTATTTATGCTTTCACTTGTTGATTCTTGTATGTGCCTTGACCAGGGATAGAACCTGCAACCTTGGCATAACGGGATGATGCTCTAACCAACTAGAGCACCATTGTGATGACGGCCAGGGCCATATGATCCTTGTTTTTTCTGCTTTTTTTTTTTTTAGGATTCTATTTATTTATTTTTAGAGAGAGGGGAAGGGAGGGAGAAAGGGAGGAAGAAAGAGAGAGAGAGAAACATCGATTGGCTGCCTCTTGCACACGCCCCAGCTGGAGACAAGGATGGAGCCCGCAGCCCAGGCATGCGCCCTAACCAGGAATCAAACCAGCGACCTTTCGGTTTGCGGGACAACGCCCAACCAACTGAGCCACACCAGTCAGGGCTGTATGATCCTTTTTATGTGAAATATCTGGAACAGGCAAATCAATAGGGACAAAAAGCAGATCAGTGGCTGTCAGGGGCTGAGGGTGGAGGGATGGGAAGCACCTGCTTATGGGGACAGGGGTCTCCTTGTGAGGTGATGGGAATGTTCTGAAACTATATAGAGGTGCTTGTTGTACAACATTGTGACTGTGTTAAATGCCACTGAATTGTTCACTTCAAAATGGTGAATTTCACCACTTTGGAACTGCACCACTTATCCTTGCACTATCTCGGGCAAGTTGTCACCCTCCCTGGCCTCCGTTTTCAGCTCTGTGACATGAGGATAATGCGGAGCCCGCACCACCCAATCCGACCCCCACCTGAGGGCAGTCCTGGTCCCCAGGACTTATTCATGCTGTGTCCCCTAGCACCTGACACACAGACCGGCTCATGGTGGGAGGGCAGCAGGTGCTTGCTGCGTGAATAAATAATCGAAAATGCATCACCTCTGGTCTGTAGTCCAAACCTCTATTTTTCCAGGGGATTTCTCCCCAGTCAGGGGATGGGGGAAAGGGGGACTTTGCCTAGCTAGAAAACCCCTGCAGAACCAGGGCCTCCGAGGAGGGCAGACAGGATCCTAGCAGCTCTGCAGGAGGAACAGAGGTGCAGTGAGGCCTTTCCACCCTGCAGTTAGACTCCCGGCCCCAATGCCATAAAACAGCCCTACTCAGACTGGAAACATTTTCCTTTATATGTTCCTGGAGATGTTGGCAGGTCCTGCAAGGAACATTCCAGGGGAATAAGGAGAGAGGTCTTTGGCATTCACTGAGGGCCAGCATGGGTTGGCCAGACACGGGGTCTTCGGGGTATACCGCCATTTTGGGGGATGCCGAGGGACCCTTGTAAGGCCAGGTGGCTGTCAGTAAGTTATCTGGAATGGTGGGCTCCCCTGAGCCCTGTGGTGGTAGGGATGGCAGATGGACTCACCGTATACTCCACAGGAATTTGTATGGAGCTATTTTGACATGTTCCCAGCCAGTGCGAGCATGTTGAATCCACGGGTTGCTGAGGTTTGGGGAGGGAGCCTCCTGGTGCCCAGCACAGGGTGATGGGGTGCCAGTCTGATGCACCCTCTGCTCACACACCTAGCATGGCTTCCCATCACCCTGGGATGGAGTCCAGACCCAGTCACCCTGTCTCCCACGCCACGCAGTTCCAGAAATGCTGCCTTGTGCTCCATCACCTCCAGGCCTTCCTCATGCTGTTCCCCCTACCCTGAGCACCCTCTGGGGCCTCTGACCTGGCTGATTCTTATTCCTCCTTCAGCTGGAACTTACAGATCCCTCGTCCTGGCCCCCTATCACAGGCCTGTGAGCCTCCCATCACAGCTCCAACCACCCTGGCATGTGTTAAGGGCAAAGTTCTGGGTGATAAATCCTGGGGTATTTCTGGGGGTGCTCAGGGGACCTTGGAGGGGTAGATGTTTCTTGAAATCTGGCACTGGGGCTTGTATGTCCCCTTGTCTCTGAGAAGACACAACTTCACCTAGTATGTGCTGGGTCTGATGGTATGCACTGGGGGTAAAATACAATTTGTATTTGTATGAAAACACAAACAAAAGAGATAATCCCAAAGCAAGAAGAGCATTTGGAAGAAAGTTAGGTGAAGGTGTTTTTTTTTTTTCGAAGTTGGGGGAGGCCTCCTGAGTTGGTGATCCTTAAGCCGAGACCCAGGAAGGTATCATGTAAACATAGAGCATGTGCATTCCGGACAGAAGGGATGAGTTGTGCAAAGGCCCTGGGGTAGGGAAAGGGTGTGGCTTTTGGGGGAGTAGCAAGAAGGCCAGTGTGGCTGGAGCAGACTGAGTGAAAGAGGAAAAGGCAGGCTGGGGCACAGGCTGAGGTCAGATCACACTGGGCTTTGCAGGCCATGGGGAGGAGATGAGGTTTATTCCAAAAGTAATGGGAAGCCATGGAGGCTGTGTGGCCTGGAGAGTAAAACAACCTGGTTTATAATTTTGAGGCATCCCCTTTGGCTCCCTCGGGGATAGGCCAGGGCAGGGTCCAGGCAGGAGTCAGCGGGATTAAGACCAGGGCAGGAAGGTGTTTGCATTTGTATGTTTTGGACCCTGAGGGAACAAGAGCGGCTGCTGTACTGGATGGGGAGGGCAGGGAGGAGTCTCAGGCGCTGCCCAGCTCTCAGGCCCAGCCCTGAGTAGATGGTGGGACCATTGCCTAAGACAGGAAGCCTTGGAGAGGTGAGGTCAGGCACCAGCAGCCCCACCTTGGCCATGTGCTATAGTGTCTGGTTGGACCCACATGTCTGGGTCAGAATTTTCCTGCTCCAGATGGCACTGTGGGCCTTGGGGACAAGGAGTAGGCTTTGACAGCCAGGTCCGGATGTGATCCACCTGGGAGAGGCAGGCAGGGGGTATAGGCCAAGCCCTTGACCCCCAACCTTTGTACAAGCAGGTGGGGCCCACATTTTCCCCAACCCAGGCCCTTTTGCTCCAGCTGGAAACCAGGACCAAGTCAAAAGTCCAGATGTGCAGTTGGACACAGTCCTGTGACCGTGCGGTTTGGGATGGCCCAGCATCCAGGGGGTCAGGCCCCCGGGTGGCCTTGCTGGCCAGGCCTGGTGGGGGGTTGCGGGGGAGGATGGCTTCAGCTTTGAGTCTCTGGCTGCATAGGTTAAAAAAATAATCACCAGCACTGACGCCTCGCCCCTTCTAGGATCAATCCCAGCTCTGGGCAGAAAAACAGGCCCTGGGACCCCTGCCAGCCCACAGGCCTGAGACCCACCCTGCGGCCTGTTCAAGAAGAGGGGCAGGGGTCAGAAGTTGGATTTCAACATCTCTGACTCAGTTTCCCATGTGGAAAATGTGGCATTGATCTGAAATTACACACCTCAGCTTGGAGTACCAGGGACAAGACCCCGGTGGTCACAAATATTCCAGGTCAGGGGGACAAGTCAGCTGTTGAAAATCAGGAGGTTAAATCACTTTCGGGTCTTCTGATCCCAGTTGCTGGAAGGAAGTAGTTGAAGTGTGGATAGAGAAGATGGAGACTGGTGCCAGGGCCTGGGGGTGGGAAAAGGGAGTTATTTAATGAGGACAGAGTTTCAGATTTTTGGGATGAAGAATTCTGGGGATAAATGGTGGTAATGGTTGCACAGTGTGAATGCACTTAATGGCACTGAACTGCACACTTAAAAATTACTAAGAGAGTTGCCCTGGCTGGCGTGACTCAGTGGACTGAGCGCCGGCCTGTGAACCAAAGGCTCGCCGGTTCCATTCCCAGTCAGCACACATGCCTGGGTTGCAGGTCGGGTTCCCAGTAGGGGGCGCGTGAGAGGCAACCACACATTGATGTTTCCTTCTCTCTCCCTCCCTTTTCCTCCCTCTAAAAATAAATAAATAAAACCTTTTTTAAAATTACTGAGAGTAAATTTTATGTGGCGTGTCTTCACAATAAAGCATAACTTTTTTTTTAAAGGTGGAAATTGGGATCGGACCTGAACCTTCTTAACTGTGTGGCCCTGGGGAAAAGTCTTGCCCTCTCTGGACTTCTGTTTGTTCCCTGCCTCCCTCCCGCCCTCCTTCCCAGCTCTGGATCGTGGCTACTGCCTTGCTTGTGATGATTCATGCCATTCTGCATTTCCCTATTTCAACCCTTTAGGACCTGAAGCAGGGCTGAGAACAGCTTTGGAAGCAGTGAAGGGGTGATGTGTCCCCTCCCACTGGCTCCTCCTCTGCCACCTGCCAGTCATTTGGAAATGACAGGCTCCCAGCTGTTCTGTGCCAACCCTGTTTCCTTATAATGTTCAAGGTTGCCTGAGACCCAGCGGAGGTCCAGAGGCCAGCGGAGTAGGGAAGAGCCTCAGCTGGACCTGCAACTGCCCTCAGCAGCAGCCCCCAGGGGAGGCCTGGGCTGGAGCTGGGACTGCCGTGCTTCCCAAAGGCAGAGGACAGCAAGAGAGGCCTCAGATGTAGCACATGGAGATGGAGGCAGAGGATAGTGGCTTGGCACGCCACTAGGATCGCTCCCAATAAAGTAGGTCAGACTCAACAGCCTGTGGTCCAGAAAGCCCCTGAGGCAGGAGTCTGGAGTGTGGGACCCAAGGTGAATTCACCATGTTTAGCATCAGGTGCTGTCCAGGAGGGGCTGACCCCTCCTCCATGTGGAGAGGCTGACTCAGGCTCTTGACCTGACCAGTCAAAGTTCTCCATCGCCCCCACCCCATGCAGTGATTGGTTCTGGGAGGGCGGTGCCCTGAGCTGGGCGAATGAGAGTCAGCCCTGAGATCTCTGCTGGGCCTATCAGGGCAAATGTGCTCGGTATCCTTCGGACCACGGGGCTGCAGAAATGTAAGCCTGGCTCATTTTTGCATCCCAAGGGGCAGGAAGAGAGCTGACCAGAGATGCAAATCAGAACCACCAGTAGATACCACTTCACACCCACTAAGACGGCCATAATTCAAAACATAAAAAACAACTGTTGGCAAGGATGTGGAGAAACTAGAACCCTTGTGCACTGCTAGTTGGAGTGTCCGATGGCGCAGTTACTGTAAAAATGTGTGGCGTTCCTCAGAAAGTTAAACATAGAGTTATCATGTGATCTAGCAATGTCACTCACAGGTATATATGAAAACAAACAAACAAACTGAAAACAGGTGTTCAAGCAAGAACTTGCATACACATGTTCATAGCATTCATTATTCATAATAGCTAAAAGGTGGAAACAACTCAAGCGACACTCAACTGGTGGACAGGAAAACAAGATGTGATCTATGCCTGTAATGGAATACGACTCAGGAGTAAAAAGGAATGAAGCACTGATTTGACACACACGGGAACGCGGATGAACCTTGACATATTCAGTGAGAGAAGCCAGACACAAAAAGATGCATGGTTTTGATTTAGTTTATATGAAATGCCCAGAAGAGGCAAATCCATAGAAACAGGAAGTAGATTAGTGGGTGGGACTGAGGACAGGAGGGAAATGGAGAGTGACTGCTAATGGGGATGGGGTTTCCTTTCGAAAGATGAAAATATTCTGGAACTAGATAGAGGTGGTGGTTGCATGACTTCATGAATGTACTAAAACCCACTGAATTGTGCCCTTTAAAATAGTTAAAATGATAACGTACATGTCATGTGTATTCTATCACCTTTTTTTTTTTTTTTAAAGGAAGAAGACAACTGATGGAGAAACAGATCCTGAAGGCATCATTTGGGCTTCTGGGTCCAGCTATGCCTAAAGGCAGCCCAGCCGCTGCGGTAAGGCAGCAAGGGATGGGCTTTCTCTCCCGGTAACCTGGTTTCAGCTATCTTTGTTCACTCCCAGGTCCCCATCAGGATTAGAACAGGCTTCACTGAAGGTGCCAGAGCCTCAGAAGGGTGAGAACCCCACTCCCTGGCCTTCTGCTGTCCCATTTCTAAGAAGGAAGGGGAGAAAGGTCCTTGCACGCCAGCAACACCAGGTCCCGGCGTGCACTCACTGTGAACACATCTTATCCCCACCGCAGCCCTGTGAGCAAGGTGTTCTGAGCTCAGTGGAAGGGAGACATCACTGAGCCTCATGCCCTGGCTTCCTTGCTGTGCCACGTCTGGAAGCAAATGACTAGGGCTCCAGGAGGAGGCAGGCTGGGGCCCCAAGAGGCAGTCTGGTTGGGTACAATGATCTCAAGCTTAGCATCCGACAGACAAGGGTTTGAGTCCTGGCTCTGGGCCTCTGATATCCTGGGCCAGCAGTCTCGTCCTCTGGGCCTCAGTTTCCCCTCTCCAAAACAGACTGATTGTTTAGGGCATCAGTGGTGGGGTCTGCTGGGAGAAGCTGCTGTCCCAGGAGAGCTCACTAATACATGGACGTGTCTGGTGGAATCTGAGTTGGGCTGTGAGTCCTGGCACCGGCCGAGGTGGGAGCTGAGCTGAGAGCTGGGGGAGGCGCAGCTCAATGGTCTACCACCACCCAGAGCGGGCGTGCCAGGGTACAGCCTCCCCTCTGTGCTGTGTTGCTGTTGGCTTTTAAAAGGATATGGATGTAGAAGTAACTTGTTGATTCTTTTTCCACTTGCTACTGAGCACTCGGTGTCCCGATGTGCCTGGCTGGGGGTTGGCACTGTTTCCCGGCACCTGGACAGTCTCACTTGGCCCAGGGATTCACTGAGTGGTGGTTGGCTGGCTGCAGGAGTCAGTGATGGTGTGGTCCTTCTCTCCTTTAGTTTTCCCAGAGATGGGGGAGAAAGCACTTTGTAGCTCCCGTGGCCCCTGGGAGCCTCCTTGGACAGCTGATGAGTGAGGGTGTGGCTCAGAGAATGGTTCCGTTGGGGTCAACTCTGAGATTCCATCCTGTGGCACCTCAGGATGTGGGATGCCATAGTGCAGCGTCTCAGCCCTCCTGGGTCCTGTGGCTACCATCCTATAGCTCTGTGCTTCTGGTGGACACATCACCCTGGGTCCATGGCTTTCTAACGCTGCGGTCTCATGGCTCTAGGATCCCACAGTTTGTGGCTTTGGCACTCTGTGTTCCTGTGGCTCCATCACCCCATGGTGTTATGACTCTGTAATTTCTTAGTTCTGTGGCTCCTTGTTCTGTGGTCTCATGGTTCTTGGATTCTTTGGAACTCCTTGGCTCTAGTAATTATTTAACCTAGTGGGAAACAAGATCAGGAAGGCTCAACAGGTGGGTGCCTACTCTGTGCTTCACTTTCACTCTTTTACTGAATCCTCAGTGACCTCTGAATGGGGATGCCACACAGCCAGAGAAGCTGCTGAAGAGAGCCCATCTATCCACCTAACCACAGACCCACCCATCCACTTACCCACCCCATCATCTGCTCACCCATGTGTCTGTCCATCCAACCACCCACCCAGCAATCCCAGCCATCTGTCTTTCCATTCATCCTCTCATCCATCCAATGCATGTTCATTCACCTGTCCATTCATCCATTTGTCCATCCACTCATCCACCCATTCATCTATCCATCTACCCACCCATCCACCTATTCACCCATCATCCAACCATTTTCACCCACCTGTACATCCACCCATCATCCATCCATCCATCTATCCATTCATCCCCCGACCCACCCATCTGTCCATCATCCATCCATCCAATCACCCATCCATCTATCCATACAACCTTCCATTCACCCACCCGTACATGCATCCATCACTCATTCATTCTGTCATGTGTTCATGACGCTGAAGACACGGTAGGGAACAAGGTTGTGGGGCTCATTTGACATAGACCCATACCCCATGTAACCCAGAAGTGCCACACAGTGTGGCCAAACTGTGATGGAGGATGCCGAGGGCACCTTGAAGACCAGAAGAGGCCACTAACCGAGCTGGAACAAGAAAAAAAAAGGAGCCACGTTAAAGGGAATGTGCACCAGAGAGCAGTCACAGCCCAGGTAAAGGGAATAGAGGGTAGAAAGGGGTGGGGCAGGAGAGACCTGTGAAGCCCAAGCATGGCTCCTAGCTCCCAGCTCCGTCCCTGCACAGGGCCCCCATCGCCACCCTCCTCCCTGTGGTCCCACCCTTCTCCTCCTCCAGTGCTCCTCTGCTTCAGCTGTACCTGCCTCCTTGTTGAACACATCAGGCACATCCCACTATGGCCTCTGGCTCTGCTGTGCCCTGTGTCTGGGGGGCTCCTACTTAGCCAGAACCATTCGCCTGTTCAAATGTTGGCACCAACATCTCCCCAGCCCCTGCAGAGGGGCGCCCTTGACCCTGGGGCTCCCTCCTCCAGCCCAGCCAGCCCTACTTCTGCGTGGTGAGTGCTCCAGGCAGCTTGTGTGCGCTTGCCAGCCTTCGAGGCTGCCCACCGCAGGGCCGAGAGGCACCTCCTCTGCCCTGCTCGGTGTGTGGGGAGGGGTCCATACCTGTCCAGTGGATGAAGCTATTTAATTTCATCCCACTGATCAATAATCGCTTATTTGGTACCTATTGTGTGCCAGTCTTTCCCACTTTGGGGCTGGGGCTCCTCCGTGCTTGGTGGCTCCCTCCCCCACTGGCCCATGCCCCAGCCAGGCCCCTGCCCGCCAGGCAACTGATGGGTAAACACACTCCACCCTCGGCCTCCATCCATCCATCACTGTGCTGAACAAGGGCCTCCTGTTAATGAGCTGGGACGGGGGCTGGAGAGAGGATGGAGGAGGAGCTTGTGGAGGTAGGCTCTGTCCACCCACCCGCCATCCCCAGACAGAGGCCCAGAAACCTGGGTCATCGGGGAACGCTCTTCCTGCGGCCAGGCGATGCGCCTTCATGAGAAGAGGAGGGAGTGTGCGACTTCCCTCTCTGAGTATCCAGGGCCCAAATCGAGGAGATGGGACAAACCTGCTTTGCTGAGCCTCAGTTTGCCCATCTGGAAAGTGGGGATATTACCAATTGAGGGCTCATCACTTTCCACAAACTAATTCCTTCAGTTCTCACAATGACCGTAAGAGCTGGATTTCCTGTGATCTCCACGTTCACCAAGGTTTTGACTGCTGCTGTTACTGTGTGAAAATCTTTAGGCATTTCCATTTTTCACTGCATTAGACAGAGTAGAGAGAGGAACTGGGGGACAGAACAACAGTCCTGCAGTTAGCCCCACAGGCGGTCTCTCTCCCCGTAACACAGGCACAGTGGCTTTATTAAAATTCTTGGCTCTGGCCGGGTTGCTCAGTTGGTCAGAGTGTCATCTTGATGCCAAGGTTGTGGGTTCAATCCCCAGTCAGGGTACATACAAGGATCAACCAATGAATGCATAAATAAGTGGAACAACAAAATTGATGTTTCTCTCTCTCTCTCTGTCCCTTCCTCTCTCTCTCTAAAATCAATAAATTTTAAAAAAATAAAAAGAAAAGAAAATTCTCATTAAATGTGGGAGGAGAAGGGGGGAAAGCAGGAAATCAGTACCCACTGAATGCTGCATCACTAAATTCCATGCTGCGTCACTAAATTCCAGAGGGCCAGCTGTTCCTAGAGAAGTCCCTTCTCTTCTGAAGCAACTTTGCTTGCTAACCTGGAGAAGTAAAAAAATTACATTATAATAAACTTTACTTTTTTAGAAGTGTGTTTATTGATTTTATAAAGAGAGAAAAAGAGAAACATCAATTGGTTGCCTCCCACATGTGTTGCGACCTGGGATCGAACTTGCAACCTAGGTATGTGCCCTGATGGGGGTCAAACCCCCTCCCTACTTTTGGTGCATGGAATGATGCTCCAACCAACTGAGCCACACTGGCCAGGGCATAATAAACTTTGAAGGCGGTCCTCTCTACTACTAGAGAGAAAAAGAGGGAGAGAGAGAACGAAAGGAAAAATTTGAGACACAGAGAAGTCAAGCAACTTGCCTCAGGTCCCACAGCAGAGCTGGGATACGAAACTTGGGGCCGGAATGCCAGAGACCAAGACCTTGATCTCTGTGCTTTGCTGCCTCCCACGATGACCAGTTCCTGCCTCCTAGGGTTGCAGAGGGTGCAGGAGAGGAGGACAGAAAGAGAAAACCCAGAAAAGTGGTTGGCAAAATTTTAAGTGTTTGAGACTTAATAAATAAAATTGTAGCCACTATATTTATTGTTATCTTCTTCTTTATTATCCTTTTCAGGAAACCTGGGACAGAATGGGGGCAAATGGAGGGTGGGAAAGAAGGCAGGGCTTGCTGAAGGTCACAGGGCAAGTCAGGGTGGGTCTATCAGGCTCTAGGACCCAAATGACACCCTGTCCCCTGCCACTTGGTCCTTCTGGAAAGATGGGCCCATTGGGGCTGTCGGAGGCAGCCTGGGTCAGGCTCCTTGGCTGTGGCCTCCCTCTCCGCCCTGATGAATTCCCCAGACCCTGAGCCTGTGGCCAGGCCCGCCCAGGGCAGGGCAGCTGCCTTCCCGACATACTTTCCCTCTGGATTCACCAGTGGAGGCAGCTGGGCAAGCTGGGGGCGCCCACATGTCTCCTGGCCCAACAGACCTCTGCCAGGAGGAGCCCCTGGGGCCCCATCATGCAGGCCCCGGCCCCTCAGCCCCCGCCTGGCCAGGCTCCCGGAACCACTGGGTCTGGTGTGGTGGGAAGGGGGGCTGGCGGGGGCACTGGCCAAAGGCTCAGCCCAGGAGGTCCCAGGCAGTGGAGGTTTCACAGCTAATGAGGGGCCTGGGCCAGCATTTCTGGTCTGGATTCTGTGGCCCAGGGCAGGGAGGGAGGTGGGGTGTGAAAGCCTTAGGGGTCCTGCCTTCCACAGTTCTAATCCTGGCTGTGTGACCTTCTGGTGTCTCATGTCCTCTCCCAGGAAAATGTGAATAAAAACTCTCTAAGGTGTAAGTGACATGTGTATAATTCCCTTATTGTATAAGGAGGCTGACACTGCAGCCAGATGCCACATACGGCTTTGCTCATTCAATCCTCTCAACAAGGATCACGCTCATTTTATAGGTGAGGAAACTGAGGTACAGACAGGTCAAGCAACTTGGTTAGGTCACATAGCATGGCTGTACCTAGCTGAAGTTCCAGCCCAAGCCAAGTGGCCCCCAAGTGTGTCCTGAAGAACAGGGTGGGCAAGGGTTACTATTATCAATAGCAATGATGTTGCATTAATTATGAGAAATAATAACAATGTTACATTAATGGTAGCAGGTGCTGTCACAGATCACCAAACTCTCCAGCCTTGCTTCTCTACACCAGGCCCCAGGCTCCTGAAGAACCCCCGGACTGGTAGGGACAGAACTAAACACAGTCTCCAGGGTCAGGCCATCCCTTCTCGGCCAGGAGTCCCTGCTGCAGGTCACACAAGCACCAGCCCCTTAGCCCTGTCCAAGCAGAGAGGGCTTCCTGGAGGAGGTGGCCTCAGGTCCAGGACTAGAAGGACAGAGGAAGGTATTTGGAGTGGCAGGGAAGAGGATGTACAAAGGCCAGGAAAGACACCCAGAATGAGAAGGAAGGGGACACTACCTAGAAAATGTATTTCAGGCCTGGTGGGATCCAGGAGGCAAGAATGTGAAACCAGAATGTCTACCTCTGGTCGTCTGCTGTCTAATATGCAAACTGGGACATCCTCAATTTGTTGTTCCGTCTGCCTGGAGTGCCCTTCCCCACTGCTCCCCATGGCCAGAACAAGGCCACGTGTGTCCAAGCCCCAGCCTCGTGCCAAGCTTGTGGCAGGGGCTTGGCTTCCATGTGCTCTCGTCCCAGCTGCATGAGGCACACGCATGCCTGCCGGCCCTGTTGGAAACATAGTTTTCCCAAGAATTCCAGCACCAGCCGGGACCGGCCCCCAGGTGTGCCAGATGCCAAGGAAAACAGGAGGTGAGCTCATGGCCCGGCCACAGGCAGCATGCAAGGCGGGTGCTTCACTGGAAATGCCCAGGCTGGGGCCAGCTGTTCCCACCCAGCCTCCTCTCCAGGTCCACCCCTCCTCACTCACCCTCTGTGACTCCATATTGCCCTCAGAAGACAGCCTGAGTCCCACACTGCTTCTGAGCCCCAAGATCTCCCCACCCTAAGATCAACCTGTACATCAGGCTCATTTCTGCCTCAGGGGCTTTGGTATGATGTTCCTCTATCTGGAATGCTTTTCTATCATCTCTTTGCTTGGCCCTGTCCTCCTCATATTCCTGGTCCTAGTTCAGTGTTCCCTCCCTCTCTAGGGAGCCAGCCCAGACTCCCCCTACCCCAGGCTGGGTCAGGCACCTCTTTGGAGCTCCCCCATCACAGCCCTGGCCACTTTGGATGATTGCATAGCTGCCTCCCACCAACCTGGGCTTCCCAAGAGGGAGAGGCTAGGTCTGGTCTGTTCACCTTGTGAACCCAGCATCTAGCACAGGGCATAACACACAGGAGGTGCTCAATGCAAACTTGTGGGGTAAATGAATGTGCCTGGAATTTCCCCACCTGCAAGCTCCACATGCTTCCCTCTGCTAGAACTGCCTTCACCTTTTCCCTCTGCTGATCTGAGTCCTCCCTTTTCTTTAGGTTTCCTTGCCATCTCCTCCAGGAAGCCCTCATTGATTTCTCTGCAGCCTCTCAGAAGAGATTTGGCTATGATCCTACCCTGGCTTCCCTGCTCCTCTTGCAGTGGCCTTAGGCTAATCATTCCCATGATTTAGGTCTCAGTTTCCCCATCTTTAAAATAGAGGTGGTAAGCCTCCAGAAGGTAAGGGTAAAGATTAGGGGTGGAGAGGGTTAACTCCAGAAAACTGATGTGTTTTGTAGCTCAAGAGTGTGACTGGGCTGAGAGGGATAATTTTCCTGATTAACAGTAATTTTTATTTTTATTACAGGCTGTTTCCAGAGCAACTGGAGCAGAGCTCGGAAGGTGTGGTGAAGTCTCAACAAACAGAAGTCTGGGGCCCCACTAAGACCTCCAGCTGGAGCCCTGCAATTTGTGCACACACCCCCCCCCCCCGCCCCATGGCAGCTGACACATGAACAGCCCATTGCACAGACTAGGAAACTGAGTGGGCTCCTGCTGGTGGGCAACCAGGCTGCCCCTACCAGCACCCACAGAAAGGGGGGATCGGAAAGTGGTGGGGGGAGTCACCTGCAACTTTCTGGGGTGGGAGGCCCAGAAGCATGCCTCTGTGGACCTGGATAGGGATACCGAGAGTCCCTGCTCTCATCTGACCCCTCATTTCCTGTAGTAATCATCGCCATTAACAATGATACTTCCCACCAATGTGCAAGGGCACATTGAACTGAGGCACAGAGAGAGAGGGGGTGAAAGGTCAGCTAGCCTGACCTAAGGCAAAGGAGGGAGGTGGAGGTGGGTACTAACTTTTAGCCACTCTCTCTTTTTTTAACCTTCACTCAAGGACATTTTTCATTGCTTTTAGAGATAGGATGAGAGAGAAACATCGATGAGAGAGAGAAGCATTGATTTGTGGCTTTCTGTATGCGCGGGGACCCGGATCATACGTGTCTGGACCCGGAATTGAACCCTCAACCTAGGTTTGTGCCCTGACTGAGAATCAAACCCGTAACAAAAGGTTACAGGTCGACACTCCAACCAACTGAGCCACACCAACCAGGGTGACCTTTAGCCACTCTTGACCCCGTTTCCCCAAGTGTGAGTTGAGCGGGGCTGCCATGGGGTTCTCCGTGTTCTCAGCAGTGCCCCAGACTTGGCATACAGCAGGCACTCAGGAAATAAGTGAATGAGACAGTTGGAGGGTGGTCCCATCTGATTTCCTGCCCCATCGACTCCTGCACTGGCTCCTGTGACTCAGTTTCCCGACCAAGTACCCGGGTCAGCCATGCCGGGTGGGGCCTTGAACGAAGAGGCCAACGCCGGCTGTTTACGTTGCGGCCGGACGCTGGGCAGGGCAGTGGTGGGCCGTCCCTGGGGCCGGCCGCGCCGCCGGGATAAATAGGCCCCGCGGGCCTCGTGGGCGGCAGAGAGCAAGCCGCGGTCCAGCTCGCCGCCGCCGCTGCCATGGTTCTCTCAGCTGCCTGCGTTCTCCTGCTCTCCCTGGGCGCCCTTGGCGCGTCGGGTCAAGGCCAGATCCGCCTAGGTAAGCCGCGCCCTCCCTCACGCCGTTCCTCTAATGCCCACACTGACAGGAGGACCCGTGGGAGGCCTGGGGTCGCGGCTTCCTGGGGCTTGGGACAATGAGCGGAGGTGTGCGGGGTGCAGAAAACAGGCAGCTGGGCAGAGGCTCAAGGAATGGGGTGGGTGTCCGGGTTCCCTGCGGCGGTGGTGGCGTGAGGAGTGGCGTGGGGGAGAGTCCTCATGCCCCGGCACCCCACCAGCGCCCCCTGTTGGCGCAAGTGCAGACCTGGGTCCCCAGATGCTGCGCGAACTGCAGGAGACCAACGCGGCGCTGCGGGAAGTGCGGGAGCTGCTGCGGCAGCAGGTGAGGGCGGGGGTGAAGGGTACAGGAGTGCGGAGGAGGGGAGAGAGGCCTGGAAGTGGGGGTCCGGGAGGCAGGGGCTGAGTGAGGGTGGGAGCCGGTAAAGGGGGTCCTGGTAGTGGTGGAGAGGGTCCTGGGCACCTGGTAAGGGAGCTCCCGGAAATAGGGGGTTCCGCGGGCGAAGGTAGGGGTCCCCGAGGGGAGAAGAGAGTCGCGAGGAGGGAGGGGGGCCGCGGGGGTAGGTAGTCCGGGGGAGTGGGCGGGGGTGGGTGGAGAGCGGAGGGCCAGGGCAGGAGGAGAAGAACGGAGCCCCGCTGACCACACACTGTCCCCCGCTGCACCGCAGGTCAAAGAGATCACGTTCCTGAAAAACACGGTGATGGAGTGTGACGCGTGCGGTGAGTGGAGCTAAGGAGGCAGAGACGGGACGGCGGGACAGCAAGAAGCTGTGGAGAGACAGAAACCGAGAGCAAAGGAGAGACTGGGAGGAAGAGACGAGGAAAAGAACGAGGCTGACAGATGGAGAGAGTGGATGAGAGACAAACAGGGAGGGGAGACTGAGACGATGGGAAGGGGACACACAGAAAGAGGTAGAAGCCGTGCAGAGGATGCAGGAAGTTAGAGACGCGGAAGGAAAAGCTGAAAAAGCAAGAGTACAGAACGGGAGACTGGAGGGAACCGCGGGTAGCGCGAGCCGGCGGGGTGGGGTCCCGACAGGCTCAACCCCCTGTAGGGGCAGGGTGTTGCTGGGCTCCTCCCCTGGGCTTGGTTGGTCCTGACTGCCCAGGCCCGCCCTTGCAGGGATGCAGCAGGTGAAAAACCCCAGCTTGAGCGTGCGGCCCCTACCCCAGTGCCCACCCGGCTACTGCTTCCCCGGCGTGGCCTGCACCGTGACGGCGAGCGGCGCGCGCTGCGATCCCTGCCCGGCGGGCTTCACAGGCAACGGCACGCACTGCACCGACATCAACGAGGTGTGCCTGCCCCCCACCGCCCGGATGATTCCCCGACTCCCTATGGCCCTCACGATCTCCTCGTCAGCTGGGGGTGCTCACTCGGAGGACCCCCTCACTGCCAGGGGCGCGCGTCCAGACGACCCCCCACCACAACCGGAGGTCACCCACCCCGACCACCCCCCTCACCACCAAGGACGCCCACCCCAACGACTCCCCTACCGCCGGGAGTGGTCCGCCCCAACGATCCCCCTCACCTCCGAAGCTCGGCAGCCTCAGAACCCTTCCGCCACAGGGGAGCCTGCCCCAATGCCTCCTGCACCGACCGGCAAGCAGGCCCGGACAAATTTCCCCTTCTTCTGGGGACGTGGGTCCTCAAAATTCCTTCCCCTGTCCATGACCACCCAGACCACCAGGTCCCAGAAACAGACCCCTGGAGGAGCGCCCCTCCCCCTTCCTGATCCCCCTGTACCCCACGTGGCACTCCCGGTCCAAGTGCTGGATGATGACGCTTGGACTTTCTAACTCCAAACCTAAGGAACCATAAAGCGCCACTGGGGGAGGGGGGCGGGGGAAGCTCTCCGAGTCCTCTGACACTTCATTGCCTTTTCCTCCCAGTGTAACGCCCATCCCTGCTTCCCCCGGGTCCGCTGCATCAACACCAGCCCCGGCTTCCGCTGCGAGGCCTGTCCGCCGGGGTACAGTGGCTCCACCCACGAGGGCGTGGGATTAGCCTTCGCCAAGGCCAACAAGCAGGTGAGGGCCTTGGGGTGTGGTTCCAGGAGGAGTGTGTATGTGCGGGGGTGGGGGGCATTTTGTTTAGTAAACTCGTTCTCCAGCCTCGAGGCCTTCAGCCTGCCGCGCTCCAGCAAGAGATGGTGGGGACCGGGGTCTAGAGGGAGTCAGTGGGAAAGGGCCCGCGTCTGCGATGGTCGGAGTTTGAGGCGGTTAGAGGGGAGAGGCAGCACGCAGAGGAGACACTGAACCAGGTCTGGGAGTGTCTGCGTGGGAGCGGTAACCTCTGTGCTCCCTCCCACCCAGGTTTGCACGGACATTAATGAATGCGAGACGGGGCAGCATAACTGCGTCCCCAACTCCGCGTGCATCAACACCCGGGTAAGGCCCAGGAGGAGGGGAGAAGGATGGAGAGACTGGGTAGGGGGTGGGGTGGTGTGCGAAGTGGCAGCGGCCCGGACTGACGTCCCGCATGCAGGGCTCCTTCCAGTGCGGCCAGTGCCAGCCCGGCTTCGTGGGCAACCAAGCTTCCGGCTGCCGTCCGCGCGCACAGCGCTCCTGCCCTGACGGCACGCCCAGCACGTGCCACGAGAAGGCCGACTGCATCCTGGAGCGCGATGGCTCGCGGTCGTGTGTGGTGAGTGCAGCCACGCGGGGAGGGGTGTGGGATGGGGAGGGAGAGGTCGGTGACGCCGGAGCATCCACTCACCCCCCACCCGCAGTGTGCCATCGGCTGGGCTGGCAACGGGCTTCTCTGTAGCCGAGACACGGACCTGGATGGCTTCCCGGATGAGAAGCTGAGCTGCTCCGAGCGCCACTGCCGCAAGGTGGGCGGGGATAAGGGGTGTGGTCTGGTGGGGGTGAGCGTGAGCAGAGGGCGTGGCTCGTCGCAGGATGGGCGGGACCACAAAGCCACGCCCTTCAGGCCTGTCCTTGTGGCCCTTAGGACAACTGCGTGACTGTGCCCAACTCAGGGCAGGAGGACGTAGATCGCGATGGCATCGGAGACGCCTGCGACCCTGATGCCGACGGGGACGGGATTCCCAACGAAGAGGTGGGGCCAAGGGGGGGCGTAGGCAAGCTTGGGGGCGGGGCTTTGTCTAGAGAGGTGGCCTCAGAGGCGGGACTCGTGGTCCTGGAGGGATGAGGAGCTCCCTGTAGAGGAGGCGGGGCTTCGGAGGTGGACTAATCTTGGATGTGACATTTGCCCCACTTGGGTTGACTCCTCCTTCCCCCTTAACTGGTCCTGTCCCCCAGGACAACTGCCCGCTGGTGCGGAACGCAGACCAGCGCAATTCGGACAACGACAAGTGGGGAGATGCGTGCGACAACTGCAGAACCCAAAAGAACGAAGACCAGAAGGACACAGACCAGGACGGCCGAGGCGACGCCTGCGACGACGACATCGACGGTGACCGTGAGCGCGGCGGGGGCGGGGGCTCGTCTGTGGTGCGGGAGGCATCGAGGGTTGGGGCTTGGCAGGGGACAGGGCTCGGAAGCTGAGGGGTGAAGCGTAACTCGAGTGCCTTGAACCATGGACCCTGTTGGGGGAGCAGAAAAATGCGCGTTATGTGGGATGCCGCTGGGAGGAAAAGCAGGACAGAGTCTGGGGTTTAGAGTCAGGGAGGTGTCCTTTTTACAGCTGGGGCATAGAAGCTCAGGTGAATGCATTCACAGGGCAACGGGAGGGCCAGTCCCCTCCCTGGCCATCTATTCATGAAGTCTCTATGAGTACTTGGGTTTTAACTTTGTAGGAATTGGGAGCTAGGGGAGGGTAGGACTCTGTCCCAGGCTTGCACTTGCCCTGCTGTAGTCAGCCGGGCCTCACCTGATCATGGGGTCCTGTCCGGTTCCCCTGCTTCCCGAAGGGATCAAAAATGCGGTGGACAACTGCCCCAGGGTGACCAACTCAGACCAGAAGGACAGTGATGGCGACGGTGTAGGAGATGTCTGTGATAACTGCCCTCAGAAGAACAACCCAGACCAGGTGAGGGCAGGTCAGCTGGGCCAGACCCTTGGCGTGAGCCCCAGGATGTGTTAACATGACTGCAGCCCATTCAAAGCAGCCGGAGGGGTGTACATTTGCTCTGGAACTGAGGATGGGTTGGGGGCTTTTGAGTTCCTCTGCTCTGATTGTGGACCCCTGAAACTTCCTAGGGGGATGTGGACCATGACTTTGTGGGAGATGCTTGTGACAGTGACCAAGACCAGTAAGGAGGCCTTCTGGGACGGGGGTGGGGGTTCAGGGTGGGTGGCCCCTGACTAGGCCCTCTGGGCATCTCATTGTCCTCTCTGCCCCACCTGACCACTCTAGGGATGGGGATGGGCATCAGGACTCTAGGGACAACTGCCCCACAGTGCCCAACAGCTCCCAGCAGGACTCAGATCACGATGGGCAGGGTGATGCCTGTGATGACGATGATGACAACGATGGGGTCCCTGACAGCCGAGACAACTGCCGCCTGGTGCCCAACCCAAGCCAGGCAGACTCAGATCGTAAGGCTGGGGGTGGGGCCTGTAGTGGGGACAGGATGTGCTGATCCTCTGGGGCGGGTTTGGGAGTGGGCACGGTGGGGCCAGTGTAAGGTGCGAGCGGGGAGCTAGGCATAGAGTGGGCACCTGGCACTGACCTCACCGCCCCAGGGTCTCCCACCACCTCTCAGGGGATGGAGTAGGTGACGTGTGCCAGGGCGACTTCGATGCCGACAAGGTGGTGGACAAGATTGATGTGTGTCCGGAGAACGCCGAGGTCACCCTCACCGATTTTCGAGCCTTCCAGACTGTGGTGCTGGACCCCGAGGGTGATGCACAAATAGACCCCAACTGGGTGGTGCTCAACCAGGTGGGGACAGGGACCAGCAGAAGGTGGGGGGAGCTCAAGGCCCTAACTTAGGGTCCTAACCTAGGGGCTGGAAAACCAAGGGCCCCACGGCCGGCCTGAGGCCCTTCTTCCTTTGACCTCACTAGGGGATGGAGATCGTGCAGACGATGAACAGTGACCCTGGCCTGGCTGTGGGTGAGACATGGAGAAGGGGAAGGCTCTGCAGAGAGCTGCTTGGGGCAGGGCCAGAGTGAGGGCGGGACGAGGCCATGTTAGACCTGGGCTGGGGCAGGGTGGCTAAAGGCAGGCTGAGGGGTCAGGGTCATGGTTGTGTCTAAATTTAGAGGGTGGGGATGGGGTGGGTCTGAGGGGGAAATCTGGGCTCGGGGGGCAAGCTGGACCCTGGAGGGGGTGGTTCTGTGGCATCCAGAACCCCACTGGTCTTCTATCTCCCCAGGTTACACGGCTTTCAATGGTGTGGACTTTGAAGGCACATTCCATGTGAACACTGCCACAGATGACGACTACGCTGGCTTCATTTTTGGCTACCAGGACAGCTCAAGCTTCTATGTGGTCATGTGGAAGCAGATGGAGCAGACATACTGGCAGGCTAACCCCTTCCGTGCTGTGGCTGAACCTGGCATCCAGCTCAAGGTATGTGTATGGTGGGGGAGTGTGGTGTGGTGGGGGTGGGGGAGCCTGACCTCTATTTTCATGCCGTCTACAGACCGCCAAAGCCTTCACAGCCTTCCAGCATCATTCTACAGACCTAAAATTCTTCCAACCCACTTCCAGCTCTTTTCTGGACTCCCACAGGCCCCAAATCCCCCCAGGTCCTCCCCCAGGCCCTCAAACCCTCGTCCAGCATCCCCCAGGCATCTTTGGGGCTCTGAAGCCCTTTCACAGAGTCCTAAGCTTTTCCTCAGGTTCCAAATCCTTTTGCAGAATCCCTAGACTATGTTGCACAAACTTCCCAGCAAATTTCCCAAATTCTTTAGACCCTAGTTTATTCCATAGACACCCAAAACTTTCCACAGGTCACTAAATCTTCCTGCAGACCCCTGAAGCTTCCCAGGCTCCCAACCTATTCACAGACTCCCAAATCCTCTCATGAGACCCCAGAGCACTGCCACCCCACCATGACCCACCTAGAAATCTCCACGTGGTGCCCAAGAAGGCTTCCTTGTGGGTTTCCCATCCAGGTCCCCCCAAAGCCCCCATCATTCTTCCATGACCTGAAGCAACTGCCAGGGCTCTGGGGGGCTCCAGGGGCCTGTACAGTCTCTGACCCTGTGCCTGTCTCTGGGTGTGTCAGGCTGTGAAGTCCTCCACGGGCCCTGGGGAGCATCTGCGGAATGCACTGTGGCACACGGGGGACACAGCATCACAGGTGCGGCTGCTCTGGAAGGACCCCCGCAACGTGGGCTGGAAGGACAAGACATCCTACCGCTGGTTCCTGCAGCACCGGCCCCAAGTGGGCTATATCAGGTGGGGACCCTGCCCTGCCAAGGGACTGAGTCCCCTGCTCCACCCTGGCCCCCAGAAGAAGAGAGGTTCTGAGGGCCTCAGTCCCCTTGCCTGTAAAGCAGGAACAGTGTGGGCAGCTATAATCAACTGTGAGTGGCCTCAGGGTGCAACACTGCTCCTAGGACTCAACGCTCAGCGGGGCCTCAGCTAGAAGGTGAAGCCTCACCCATTCCCCATTTCTCAGCCCCTGCTCTGTGCAGGAAGTCCAGGCGCTCTGCTTAGTTAGCACCGGCTGTGTGCAGGACCCTGGATAGCTACTCTCACACAGGGAAACTGAGGCACAGGTCAGGAGCCCTACCTGCCCTGAGTATGGGTCAGACAGGAGGGATCTGTGGCCACCACTCAGAGGAGGGGGCCAATCTTTCAGGGCAGGGTGCTGAAGCTCTCAGGAGCTTCACTGTCCTCTGCCCCCCCACCCCCCCACCCCACAGAGTACGGTTCTATGAGGGCCCTGAGCTGGTGGCTGACAGCAACGTGGTCTTAGACACGACCATGCGGGGTGGCCGCCTAGGTGTCTTCTGCTTCTCCCAGGAGAACATCATCTGGGCCAACCTGCGCTACCGCTGTAACGGTGAGAGGAGGGAGTGAGGCGAGGGGATGAGGGGAAGGCCGACCAGGGTGCAGAGTCTGCCCTGCTGGCCTCACCCTTTCTCACCCTCCTGCCCTCTCTCCCTCCACAGACACCATCCCAGAGGACTATGAAACCCAGCAGCTGCTGCAGGCCTAGGGATGGATGGGGGCCTGCCGTTAGATGATGGCTACCCTCAGGGCTGAAGCACTGAGAGGCGACCAGCCTGGGGGAGGGAGGAGATCAGACAGGGCAAAATAAAGTTTGGCAGGATGGTGGTTGTGGTCTCTGCTTTGTGAAGATGGTGGGGTCTGGCCTTGGAGAGTGGGGCCTGCGGCTGACCCCCTCCCAACTAGGAGTGTCCAGCCCTGACTCAGGGAGCTCCAGGCCTGCTGCTCCAGCCCACCCACTGCCAGAGGGTCTGCTCCAGGATCCTGAGGGGTGGGTTGTTCCACTTCCAAAACACAGGTCCAAGTAGCTGGCTGGTAGGGGTAGGTGGTGAGGGGAGCGGGTGTCCGTGTCCATGTTCATACGTGCTTTTGTGTGGCTCCCGCCAAGTGTACCTGTGACACCCATCTTTCATCACTGGAGTGGAGAAGAGGCAGGAAAAAAGGGGAAGAGGCAGAGACGAAAACGTTGGGTTTTTATTAGGTTTCATTACAAAGGATGCAAAGGTACAAAGACAAAAGCGTCCACGCCAGAGGACAGGCAGGGGCCGGCTGTGTGCACCCTGAGCCGCCCGCCCCAGCCCGCCACGGGCACCCACACGCACGGCCCATGGGACATCCACAGCAGAGTGTACATGCTGGGGGGGGGGGGCAGAGCCAGCCTGGCAACAGAGGGACACAGGTCGGGTAGGGCTCAGACTGATGGGTTTGCATATATTAGAAGTGCCACCCAGCCCCTTGGGGGCAGCTTCCTGGGGGGGCAGGTGGGGGGCCAATGGACCTCGGCTGCCAAAGCCCGCCCTCCCAGGGCCTTGTTGGGGAGGCTATGGCAGTGTCCCCTTGTCCCAGTGGGTAAGAGGTCGGAAGTGACAGGCTAGGATGAGCTGGCCATCAATTGCCCCAAGTTCCAGAACCCTGTGAGATGGAGGCAACACTCCCCTCCCGCCCCTTGCACATGCCACATGTCCCTGGCTCCTTGGGATGGGCTGTTGGGGGCAGGCTGGGAATGTGGAAGGCAGAGGGAGCCATCTGCAGCCAGCAACAGCCTGTGTCCAACCCCTGCCCCTCACTCTGACTGGAAGGGGCCCTGAGACCATGGGTGTGAGCCAGTGACAGGAGGGAAACTTAGGCCTTGGTCACAAGGGTCTTGTTTCTGCTCTCCATGCCCTCAGGAGTAACCCAGTGTCCAGCCCTGGAGGGGCAGGTCACCCTATCACCCTCTTCTTGGCAGTGGCCAGTTGCCTGTGGCGCGAGGAGGGTAATGAGGGGCCTGGGCCCCACTCAGCCAGGACCCCTGAAGGAATGTCACAGGGGGCCCTAGTCACATCTATACTGTGAGACCCTCAGGAGGTGGGGGCCCAGGGTCCAAAAAGAATGGGGATAGAAACAGACCCAGCTGCCTACTTATTCCAGGCAAGCCTCCCAGGGCGGGCGAGGCACTGAGTCCTCCCCCAGCTCTGCGGGCCATGTGGGGAGGGCTCAGGTAGCCACAGATCCCCTCACCTGGAATGCCACCTGCAGGAGTGATGGGCCAAGGACCAGGGTGCCCAGTACCCTTGATCCTGTAGCCCTCATGCCTTAGTCCTACACTGAAGTTCATCAGAACCCAGGGGCTGCGTTATCAGCACCCCAATGCCTCCAGAGTTCACACACACAGCCCACATAGGGGTGGGCGTAACTCCTGTGGAAATGAGGAAAGCTGAGTTCGGTGGAGGGGCGGTTTGGAGGGATGTTTGATTATGAACCAGTTCAGGGTCCCTGAGGCCCCTTAGCAAAAGTTGCTCATGGGCACTCATCAGACCCAGGACACCCGACAGATGGGGGGGGCGGGGTGTCCCCATACTGGACATCTGCCCCTGGCAGATCTGCCCCTGGACACATGAATAGACATGGGGCCCCTTGCCTCCCTTGCAGTGTCTCATTTGACAGAGGTGATTTCACCCACCCCACTGTGACACACAGGTCTCACAATGGACCACCCCCACTGGGCATCCTTCAGGAGCTCGGCCGATGAAAATCAGGTCAAACACACTAACTACTCAGAGCCCTCCTTCACCCTGAAAACCCATGAATAGATAACAGCACAGAGAGGCATCGCTTGGGAGAGGTTCAGAAGCACACACCCCTGCCCCGAAAGGCTGGGCCCGGGGAGCCCTGTGAACCACAGCGGCAGAGCTGGACCCACCCCAGTTAGGGCCACTTCTGCTGTGACCTGTCCCCACAGGGAAGCCTTGCCAGCTTTTGAATATTGTTGGCTGTGGGTTCCCAAATTTTGCTGAGGGGTTGATCTACCCCTTGAGCTTTCCACTGAGGGTCTCAGGTTCCCCTGCCCCAAGAAGCGGACACTCACCCTTCCTGCCCAGAAGTGTCAAGGGAAGGGGGCTGCAGGATACTCCAAACAGCGCTGCCTGTCTTCCCCTGTGAGGGCATGGAGGGGAGGTCAGCTCGGGCACCTGTGATGGGGGATGTGATCCCAGAGGCCCCGCCTTCTCCTCCAGTCAGCCCTGGGCACAACCCTCTTCTCTGGAGGACACAGAAAGGTGCTGACCCTGGCCTCCGTCCCCAGCCCACAAGCCATGTGGGGGAGCAAACTTACCACCCTCGATTTGAAGGGCAGAGGGTAAACGGAGGCAGATGGGGACAGGCTGGGCAGCTCAAGCTCCCAGGGGAAAGGTTTGCACAGCTGAGTGGCTCAGTCAAAGCTGGGAGCACTCGGTGGGGGTGTGGCAAGGGGACAGCCTGGCTGGCCTCTGAACCCGTCTGTGTGGACCCAGCATCCAGGCTTGCCCTGAGCTCGTGGGTAGGACACGGGTGGCAGGTCTATATACAGGATACAGGCCCAGGCCCGCCCCTCATGGCGCAGCTTGCCTGAAATCACAGTATTTTTCACTTCGCAAGTCAAAGGACTGATTCCCTTAGGCTGTCTTGACTCAGAAAGTCTTGGCAACTCAAGAATATTTAGTAGAGAAGTAATATTTAATAAAAAAACAAAATTCCCTGTTGCAGATACCGGGAGGCCTCCCAAGGCCTAGGAAGACATGGGGATACCTGGCCACTAGCTCCTGGCATCCCCCCCTCCCCCCACCAAACAAAGATAGCTCTGCACCTATGCCTCTCACAGGCAGAGGCCATGTGTTAATATGATGTCACCGGTACTCCAGGCCACAGGTCTCTCCTGTCCGTCTGCACCCAGAACTGGTACTGAACAGATGGGAAGCGTGGGCTGACAAGGCTCCCTCACTGGATCCCCAATGCCTTGTTTGAAAATTGCATCCAGGAAGGTTGCTTATATTTTATTAAGGCCGTTTTAAAAAAGTTCTACATACAAGTCTAATGGTAACCAAACTCTTTTATGTACATGTAGATGTTCTTAAAAAAAAAAAAGTCCCCATCTCTGTCCCCAGGTCCCACTTTGGTAAGAGGGCAGGCCCTGGACCTGGACTCACGAGGTGCTCCCCAGCCCAGACAATAGTGGCAGGGCCAAGTGATGAAGAGGGGGGACTTCCCACGCATGTGGCCGCCCAGCTGCTCGATGCGTGCTAACAGCCTGGCCAAGGAGCGAGAGGGAAGGACAGTCGCTAGATCAGATCCAGCTCCCACAGACAGAGGGGAGGGCTCCCAAGGCCCAAGCAGGAGGGTGGCCGCAACACCACAGAGAAACACACCAGGCAGAAGTGTCGGCCCAACTGCAGGCAAAGGAGTAAGTCAAGATGCAACTTGGGGACTGAAATGGAGGCTCCTACTAAAGCAGCTGACAGAAAACAGAGCCAGCCCGTTGGCCCCTCAAAGGGCCTGGAGGGCAGAGGCAGCGTAACCTCTGCCTACCAAGGCACTCTGAGAAGCAAGCACCCAGAAACCTGCCATGAAAGCACACTGTTCTTTGCCTCCAAACCAGCCCTGCCAGGAAGAGTTACCAAAGAAGTGGCCGGAGGGGATGAAAGTCAGTTTTCTCAAGGCGGGGTGAGAGACAACGTTGTCTGGGGTGTCTGGGAGCAGAGGGGCCACAGCTGCTGCCAGCCTCAGGGTGCTGGAACACACCATCCCTGAGCACTGGTGGGTACCTTCAGGAGGGCCAGGCAAAGCCAGTTCTTCTCGAGACCCTTACTAAAAGCAGTGGTTCCTTTCCAGGACTCTGTTACGTGGTAGGAAGCAGAGGCACCTCCAGCTACCCCGGCTTCTGCCAGAGTCCCCTGCCTGGCACAACCTGCCCTCACTGGGCTGGGCAGCCACTCACTCAGCCCTTCTGTTTTGAAATAACTTGAGGTGAAAGTAATGAGGCCAGGGTCGCAGCTCAGCGTAGACTGCTTCTAGTCAGCTTAAAAAAACGTATAACATAGGGTTTTTGGAATAAAAAGATGCTTTCAGGCAAGTATTGGCTTGGAGGAGTCAACTACTTGTCTACAGCCAAAACAGAAATAACAAACCAAAAGAAACAACAACAAAAAGCAACAAAAATGCCCTGGCCACCCCCTTCCCACTTGTCTGTAAATAGCAGTAACAGTGACCACAATATAGAAGAGGAAAAATGAAAACAAGTCCTCAACTCCCCCAGAAATAACCCCGGACCCCACATGGGTTCCCTGGCAGGCCCTGTCATCTTGGCCAGGGGCTTCCTGGCGGAGGCAGCCCCAGGGGGACCTGGCATGGGGGTAGGCAGGGCAGGGTGGGGCTGGGAAGATCTAGCTGCTCAGTTTACACCTTCGTATCCACACCCATGGGAAGGGCTCTAGCATTCTGTGCGCTCAGAAATATAAAAGACAGCAATCAAAATAGTGTTTATTTTGTGCTGGGTCTGCCCCTCTCTCTGGCGCCCTCTCCCTTTGGCGGGTGGGGTGGAGCTGGCTCTCTACCTAACCATAACCTGGGGGTGGCAGGTGTCGGGGGGGACCCGGGACAAAGGAAGGCAGTGAGAGCTGGACAACAGTCGGAAATGCACATCCACCCACCACAGTGCGGACCAGACCCTGGTCCCCCAGGCCTGTGACCCTGCCCAACACGCTTTCTGCATCTTACAGGAACTGATGGCTCACGGCCTGGGGTGGGAGGAGAAAGAGTGCACCGCGCAGGGGGGAGTCCAAGGAGGCAATTCACAGCCTCCCACAGGAGATGGACAGCCGAGGAGGGGGTGGGGGGTGCTTGGCGGCATTGCAAGCTCAGAATCACAAGCTCGGCCGTTTGCAGGGACAATGTGTGCAGTCCCTGGGCTCAGGGAGACTCCGTTGGGACCACTGACCGGCGGGGTGACGGAGCCGGGGCTGGGCGACGGAGTGCTGGGACTGCACTCACAGACGGTCCATCCGGAAGGTGTCCTCAGTGGCTGGGTCAGCCAGGACCATGTCAGGGTCGTTGAGCATGTGCAGTCCGTCCAGGGTCAGGGGGTCAATCTTGAGTTCATCCAGGGGGAATTGGCTGTCAGAGTCGAAGCTGACATCGCTGACCCCGGCCAACGTGCTGGTCAGTTCTTTGGAGAGGCTGGGAGGGGACTCTCCTGTCACTGGAGGGAGGGGGGACACAAAAGTCAGTTCAGTCCTGGTTCCTCACCCCCATGCTCAGGGAAGAGGGCTTGGGCCACCTCAGGGATGCTCACTCTCACTGGGGATCTGCCTTCCAGGGGACACTGGCAGAACCTGGGGGTGTTTTCAGTTGCCATGATGGGAAGAAGGGGTGCTACTGATACCATGTAGCTGGAGACCAGGGATGCTGCTCAACAGTCCACAGTGCACAGGACGGCCCCACCAAAGAGAAAGATCCAGCTCCAGACATCATGACAAAGCAGCAGGCTGGGGTGTGTGCATCAAGGTACCTCCCTTTGGCTTAGAGGAAGTCTGTTTCCTCCACAGAGGCCCAGGTTCAAACCTGGACTCCTTCTTCTACTTGTGGGGGGCCCCTGAGCCTCAGTTTCCACATCTGATAACCAGTACGAAAGTCTCCATCTTTCTGGACTGTTGGGGTCATCACGGGCACCAGGTCCTTCTCAGGCATCTGATGCACCATCAGGGTGCAGAGGAAGTACTGGGTCTGCACTTGGGGTCTAGGCCTTGAGGGGCTCTGGGCACAGACCCCCTCCATCCTGGAGATGTGAGTGGGGACTGCCAGGGGGTGACCCCCTCAATCTCACAATAGCCCTGGCTTATAAAGGAACTGCTTCCTTCTTCAGTAAAACCCAGAATCCTTGGGGGGAAGTCAGGGCAGGGGGCGGGGGGAGAGCATCAGAAGTCTGAGCTCTGTGTTACATGGAGCAGGACTTCCTCACACATGCTGTGCATGTCCCCATGTGCCTGGGCACTGTGCTCAGGCCACTTGAAACCCTACAGCATGTGCAAGCTGTTACATGTCTGTTTGCTGCACAAAAGTACCCTGCTCACCCCTTGCTCTGGTCACCTACATTCCCAATACCCTCAGCTAATAGGGTTCTGGAATCTGGGTAGCAGGCATAGGACCGGATGAGTGACTGGCCATCTTGTTCTTCCTCTGAGCACAGGGCGCTATATCCCTGGTGTAGGATCCAGGTGTGTGTCCCCCTGGCCTGTCTATAGCTCAGCAGTGAGTCAAGGTTAAGGAAGCGAGGGGTCTGGCCTCCTTGGGACCACACCAAAGGCAGGGACACCTCAATCATGTCATGACTCACCCTGCAGGGCAAGGGGTTCCGTCTCCTGCAGGGTTGAGGCCTATGGCAACTGCCGGGCTCTGCAGGGGACCAGGGCTGAGACCCCTGCCCAGGATGCCATGCACGGGGCCTCACCTGTGAGGATGATGTTGGGGATGCTGCTGTGGCTGGGATAGCCCAGCTGTTGTGTGTCTGGCAGGCTCCCGTGGCTGCCTGTCAGGCCCATCATGGCCGCCTGTGAGTAGTTGAGTGTAGAGCCTGGGCTGTACAGACTGCTGGAGCTGATGGCGGTCTCCATCATGTTGAACTGCTCCAGCTGGGAGGGGACACAGGGTGTGAGGCTGGCCACTGAGCACAGGGTGCTGTGGGCTGGCCTGCCTGAGACCGCCAGGACCATGTCTTCTGCAGAATGCCTGGTGCTGTGCTCAGGTCCACTCTCAGGAGCTGCCCACGTGAGTCCCTCTGCTCCAGGGTACTGCCCTCTCCTAACCCTCAGGGATTGCTGGATGGATGAATAAATGGATGGATGGATAAATGAATGGATGGGTGAGTGACCGGCTCCAGGCAGTGGCCGACCCCTCCTGCGCCTGCACTCCAGATCCTGGCCTCCACACAAAGCCAGCTTGACCTCCCACAAACCCACATGCACGGACCACACCGAGTGCCACTGTGACAGCCACTGCCAATCTCTGCTGGCATTCACTGCCACAACAGGTGCAGGTGCCAGGGGAGGCAAAGGCAGTCCCATGCTCCACTGCCTGGAGACAGGAGGGGCCAGGAGTGGAGCTTACGCCTGAGGGCGGGCGGGGTCCGGGCAAGCATTTGCTGGGGGCGCTGTGGCCCGGGCGCCCGCTCACCTGGTGGGACAGAGCATTGGCCTGCCTGGCTGCCATCTGCTGCTCATAGTACGAGTCCCCAAACACGCTGCCCAGGTTGGACGAGTGCTGCAGACAGAAGAGAGGCCTGTCATCATGATCCCCAAGACGAGGCGGGGATGGGGGCTGCTGTGTGGGGGGCCTCCCATAGGCTGGTTAAGCCCACAGGGAGACCCTGAGACCTACTGAAGGATGCTAAAGAGAAGGGAGGTTTATGACAGATATTCCAAGGTTCCCAGGAGGACCCACTCTCCCATCTAACCCTAGATGGCGCTCCCCTCTCAGGATGACTGCTTCTTCCCACTGTCTGCTCCTGCGCTAGGGGGGCCTCTGTGTCCTGACATCTCCCAAAGCACCAACCCCATCTCCTCGCTTTGACCATAGGTGTGGGTGACCCCCTTTCTGTTAGACAGAAGATGAGGGGATAGGGGACATGGGTATCAGGAACGCCACCTGACAGGTCACAGGGGAAAGTGTGTAACTGGGGCCAGGGCACGAGGTTCCTTAAATGTTCAGAATGGGATGAGCGCTTGGTGACTTTTCTTGGGCCCCTAGGGGATATGGGACAGGTTGGCAGGCCACACACATGTGGACAGGTTGGGCGCAAACACAGGACAGGCACTTGGAAAGCCCCCTCCCGCCTGTTGGCCCCTGGCTGCCTGCTATTGAGACCCCTGGACCCACGGCAGACATGCAGCCCCATTACTGCTTGTTGGAGGCTGGCCAGGACAGGAGGGTGGGGGCTGCTTCTGGGAGAGGAGCATGAGGACAGGGCCCCAGATGTGGTGGGGACACCAGAAAGAGCTTGGAGCCCATGCCCACTCTGGAGATACTGCCAGGGATGGTGGGATGGAGCCTGACAGGATGTGGGGGTTAAGAGGGGCAGCTGGTGGTTGGCCAGGCTGCACCTGAAATACCAGCCCGGAGAGATACATCTCCAGGCTGGACCCCGAGTGTCTCTCCTGCAGGACAGGGTGGCTCATGGAAGCTGCTGCGCCATGGCCATTCCCAGGTGTCTCAAGTGACGTGTCTAGCATGCATCCTCTCAAATACCTCCACAGACCAAAGGTCCTGGAATCCTCCCTCTGAGCTTCCTGTTCTAGAAAGGTCCCCATGTGCTCTGACAAAGGCCAAGGATGGAGTCTTAGGCCTCTATGCCTGTCAGTTTGGCCACAAACCCACTGGTTACTCCAGGTGGTTAGTGGGCTGAGAGCGGAAAGGGTAAATAGCTATCCCAGTGGGCAGGGAGGGTCCTAGGAATGAATGTTCTATTTTCAGGGATGACTTAAAAGTCGCCAGCTTCAGGTTTAGAAAAGGGAGGCTAAAGGTTTTGGCTGGGTTTACCCATGAAGGAGGTGGCAGGTTTGTTCTGGAGCACCTGTTCCTGTCCCCGTGGCCTTGGCCTCAGAAAGGATCAGCATGCACAGGGGATCCCAGGCAATGGTTTCTCTTGTAAGGAGACCATGAAGGTTTGCTGAAAAGGTCTGCTCAGAATTAAACAGGGAGGCAGTACACAAGCACAATCCCAGCTGCCTGAGGCTGTCTGCACGAAGCTAGGTGGTGCCCCCACTGCCCTGTGTCCAGGAGAAATACTCTCTGGGCCACAGAGGCATGAGGAGGCAAGAGCTCATGGGGCTAATAATTGCATCCTGGAGGACCCAACCTGCCCTCTGCCCAGTGCTCGTTGCCTCTGAACAAGGACCTAACCCCTCTAAACAGGTGTCCTTAGTTGGGGTCAGACAGCCTGATGACCCCATCCTCACACCTGAGTGAGCAGCCTGCATCCCTCACCAGCACACGACGGATGGAGAGGTGGACGGACACAAAGACAGGGGCTTGACAAGACAGGAACATGCTCTCTGTCCAGGATGGACCACTTCGGTTCAGGCAAATCTCTCCTGAAAGAAATCTGCTTGACACTTAAAATTCTGTCCTACTTCAAACTGGAGGGATGGTACTAGGGACTGGCCCCGGGCAGAGCTGCCCATCTGGGACAGGCCCCAGCTGCTTGCCCTGCCAGGGTCAGCTTCTCGAGCCTGCTGTAACCCATAGCACCACGTGACAAGACCACCTTCTGGGAGCTATGAGAGCTCAGAGCTGGCATGGAGGGACCGAGAGTGTGCAGACACTAGGCCGAGCCCAGGCCAGTCCCAAGCTTACTACCACACTCTCCTCCTGCCTACAGAGCAGGAGGCTGTACCCCAGTGGTCCCAGCAGGGTCCCTAGTGGCTGTGGGTGGAGGAAGCACCTGGGGAGGGCCTCTTCTGCAGGCAACAGAGCCTCAAGTCCTCCCTGAGCAGATGCCCGCCATCCCCACACGCAGAACCGGGCTTGGGGTGCACGTCTGAGAGCTGGGGTGATGGGGACAAGGGAGCCCAATGTCTTTCCTGTCAGGTCCTATTGGAGCTCTTCTCCCTGCTCTGTCCTATCTCCCCTTGGCTAAGAATGAGGCCTCAGAGCCTTAGGCATTGCAGGGGCTCCTAGGGGTTTCTCTGCTTGGCGACCTTTTGGGGACTGAGAAGCTCTGCTACTAGAGGAAGATGTTTCAAACCCAGATGTCAGCTTTTTGGGCACCCCTTCTTCTCTGATGGAATATTCCGTTCTGAATGGAATGTGGCTATGACCGAGCTGGGTATCCGAATGTTAGAGACTGGGGCCCAAATGTGCTGGGGCGGGGGATCTGCATCTGACAGGCATTGTCAAGCCCTACCTGTTGCCTAGGGCCTGGGGTCAGCCTCCTTCTCATCTGTGGGAGGGGGACAATGACTCAACAGGCTACAGTGCTGTTCAGAGATGCTTCCTGGGGGACACACCTTCCAATGGGATATAGGGGATTGGAGGATGCTGAAGGGCTAGAGCCCCCACCACAGCTGGCTCTCACCTCAGCTGTGCCCCACAGCAAGAGAAATATCCCCCACTTTCAAAAGCCTTAAGGCACCAGGACTCAGGGTGGGCAGACGTAGGTGGGGACATGTGCAAAGGCTGTTGGATGCACACTGAGTCACACTCAGGGCTGTTCCCAGCCACTGGATGAGGAACTGGGGCGTGGCTGAGACTGAGCTCATTAACAGGAGTGAGGAGCCCAACGCCCCCAGCTGGGGCCTTGCACAGACCAGAGGAACAGCGGGAATGCGGGGCGGCACCCTGTCCTCCCAGTCCTGTGGAACTGACGAGATGAGATGGAGTGAGGCATGAGGCACAAATGGCAAGCAGGGGCACAGGGGTGCGAGGCAAGGCTGGGGCGTGGGATGGCGGCATCCCTTACTTGTGGGGAGCTCCCAGGGGAGAATCCTTGATTGGAGACGGGTGAGGTGGGAGACTGGTTGGCTGGGGTGCCGGCACTAGTGCGGTACTGCTGCAGAGACGGTGCCTGCAACGACAGACAGGTCAGGACGCAGAGGCACCAGTTCAGCTCCCCACTGAGCCCCCTACAGGTCCCCACCCCTCAGTGAGCAGAGGACCTGGGCCCAGGGCCCAGGGCCTCATGGAGACCTGCCTCCAAACCCAACTCTCAGGTAGGTGTGGGGGCTGTAGTCAGAGAACCTGGAACTCAGCCTGATGGAGTTGCTCTAGAGGGCTGTGGGGGAGTAAGGGAGGGGTCCACCTCAACTCAGCAGGCTTCAAACACCCACACCACATACATGTGCATACAGCCACACACATGCACACCCACACAATGACAGGCAGGGATGGCCTAGGGATGGGCAGGCAGTGCTGCCTTTTGCTCCTGACTCTGGGTGGATCCCCAGCTCTCAGCCCGAGATTGCACTGGCATGTCCCACCCACCTCAAGGTGACAGCACTGATAGCAGGGCTCCAAGCAGTCACTATCTCTGGCCCGGCTTAGGACAAGCCTGGCGAGGTCATGCTATCCAGAGACCTCAGAGGGATGGCCACTTCCTTGTTCAAAGGCAGGAGACCCTGGCTTCTCACCATAGATGACACAGGCTGGGCCATGACCTGGATTTAAACCCTGCCTGACCTCTCTGAGCCTGCTGTTCAATGAGGTCCAGACGGCCGGCCCAGGGTCCCATAAGTGCTCAGTCTTCCCTATTTCCTCAGGGGCCTGTTCTGAGCAGTTTGTGAAGAGGGTTGAGCCTGGGAGGAGCACGGGATCTCAATTAACAGGGTGTGGGTGGCACCAGCGTGGTCCGGAGGAGGCTGCCTATACCCCAAAGGAGTCAGAGCCAGCAGTCCCTGGGTGGCACTGAGCAATATGTGTCCTGATCTGGGAGCCTGGGGAGGAGCTGTACGTACACCTGGCTCAATGTCTATGCCCGCAATGTCCAACTAGCTTCAAAGCCAGGTCCTGCAGCATGAGGGTGTTGGGGGACTGGGTGCCCAGGTTGGCCCTAGCATCAGAGCTGCTCCTACACCTGCTGTGTTAATGACAAAGGAAAGGGCTGGGTGCTTTCCTGGGTGTGGGTGTGCCTGCCCACGGAGAGGCTGGAGCCGCTTGGAACTGTGAGTTTCTACTGTTAGGACACTGCCTGCCCCATCAACTCGGGGGGATCTATTCTTTGCAAAGCACTTGATGTTCTGAAGGCATTTATCTTGTGGCTGGTAGCTGAGGGTTGAGTGGGGAGGACACTGTGCTCTAAATAGGGGCCTCTCTGTTCCACTGGATGTGGTTAAAAGTAGCCATGGTCATCCCTTTCCCACCAGGGTCTGAAAAACCAGGATGCTTTATAATTGCAGAGGTAAAAACCTAGCACTCGTTACTCTGAGCCCAGACCAAGTAGGGTGTTCCATGGTCTGAGCAGCAGTCCCTGGCCTGTGCAGGGGAGTCCCATGGTTTGAGCTGCAGCAGTCCCCCACCACCCCAGCCCAGGAAAGTGGGTGCCCTGGTCTGAGCCCTGGGCCTCAGGTATGGGGTCCAGGTATGAGATAATTGAGCTGTAGCCCCTGGCCCAGGCAGTGGGGTCTCAGGGTCTGAGGTGAAGCCCTCAGCTCAGGCATTGCGTTATATCCCTTTCTCCCCTCCAAGTTCACCTCCACCTCCTCTGGCTCCCAGATGTCCTTTCCCCAGGCCCTGAGAGCTGTGCTCTCCCTGACTTGAGGAAAGCCTCTTTTTGGATGGAAAGTGTGGTAAGCAGGTATCAAGGGCCATGGTGGATGGCTTGGCAGGCAGACATGGGTAAAGTTCAGGGCACTGATCCTTGCTTGTGACTTAGGTACCCCATGTGTACACAGGATGACAACCTCGGCTTGCGAATTCCAAGCAGAAACTCCAATGGGCACCCAGCCCCCAGCACTGTCTGTCAGCTTTAGCCCGAAATTCTGCTAAACTACCCTCCAAGTGGACCCTTGAGGCAGGTGAAGATGTAGCTTAGTGCCCAACTATCCTTGGGCCTTGGGCACCCAATGGAGCCTCCCACAGCCCCAGGCTCCTCCTGCGTGACCCCAGAGCCAGGCCCCTAGGACCCTGTCCCAGGCTTACCGAGGCAATGTCGATCCCCATTGGTGGCTGGCCTGGGTTGTCTGGGGGGGACTGGGGGAGAGAGGATGGTACCGTGACCGTGAGCGGAGGCAGCTGGGGCCCCCGCGTGAGGCTGGCACTCGGCATCAGGGGGCTGCCCGGGGGTAGGACGACCGGCACCTGAGGAGGCGGCGGGGGTGGCTGCTGCTGAGAAGCAGGTGGTGGGGGTGGCGGGGGCTGGGGCTGTGGTGGAGTAGACTGCTGGGAGCCTGCCTGGGTGAAGAAGGCGTAGGGCAGCTGCTGCTCCAGAGACAGGGCGTCCATGGCCATGGCCTGTGGGAAAAGTAGGGCATCAGGCTCAAGAGTCAGCAGTAGGGACCAGATCAGAATCACCTGCTCCCCAGGGGTCTCCCACAGCCTGGCATGCTCAGCACTGTGATGGCTGAACAAAGGGACGTCCATACACTGGATCCGGAAAGCACAAGCCTAGAGAGGGACTGGTCCAGGGCCACGAGGGTCAGGCTGCAGCTGGACAGGACCTGGGCATCCAATCCAGCTGGCTACACCCTGTACCCAACCAGCCTTTCCTTCGCCTTCACCATGCACCAAGAGGTGGCACAATCTTCTGTACTCACTTAGGCTCAGGAAGTCCTGCCCTCTCTGAGCTGAAGTTTCCCCATTGCAGCCAGGCACCAGGTATGACACTCCAGTAGCCTAGTGGGTGGCCAGCGCTTAGCCCCCTGGGGGAGGGGGAGGGGCCCCCAACTGCCACCCTGCAGCCTGGCCCACCTGGGGAGGTCGGAGGGGGTGCCTGTGAGGAAGGCACTAGTGTAGCCACTTGGTGATGACCAGCTCAAGCCTCCTCAGAGTTGGAACAAGGAAAATAAGAAGAGGAAGCTTTCGGCAGTTTTGAGTCTGTGGGGACAGTCCCTGGAACAGGGGGACTCTTGCCCTGTGTTGGAGGCAGTACATACCCCAGAGCTTAGCAGATGCCTAATCTCTAATAAGCAGTTAGTTAGTGATCAAAAAGTACTTTCCAGAAAAGGAAAGCAAGCCTAAGAGAGTGGGGGTGGGGGGAAGGGGCAGGGGTCACAGATGGAGAGAATGATGACATAGCTGCCAGAAACCACCATGGCTCTGTCTGGATCCTGATCTGAATAAGACCACTGTACAAGCAGACACAGAAGGGGACCAGGCCCAGAACAGGCACCACAGTGTGTGAAGGAATGACTTAATTTTGTTATAAGTGGACGATGCCATCTAGGTTTTGTTAAAACAACAACAACAACAACAACAAACACACACACACACACACAAAACAAAGAGCAAAAATATTATCTGTCAGGGATTTTTAAAAAACAGACAAAATGGACAAATTCCTAGAAACACATAAACTACCAAAACTGACCCAAGAAGAAATAGAAAATCTAAGTAGAACTGTATCAAGTAAGGATGTTGAATTAGTAATCACAAACCTCCCAGTAAACATAAAAGCTCGGGCCTGGGTGGCTGCACTCATGAATTCTACCAAATGTTTAAAGAATTAACACTACCCTGATTAGTGTAAGCTCAGTGATTGAGCATTTCCCCACAAACCGAAAGGTCACCGATTTGATTCCTGGTCAGGGCATATGCCTGGGTTGCAAACCAGGTCCCCAGTTGGGGCCGTGCAAGAGGCAATTGGTTGATGTTTCTCTTGCACATCGATGTTTCTCTCCCTCTCTTTCCCTCTCCCTCTAAAAATAAATAAAACCTTTAACAACAACAAAAAGAATGAACACCAATGCTTCTCAAACTCTTCCAAAAAACAGGAGAACACTTCCTAACTCATTCTATGAGCCTCAACTGATTAAGTAGGCAAGAGAAGAATCAAATTACTGAAATCGGAAATGAAAGTGGGGAGATTACTGCCAACTTTACAGAAATAAAAGGATTATGACAGAGTACTATTACTATGAACAGCTGTACACCAGCTCACTGTGACCTAGATGAAACAGACCAATTCCCAGACACACACAACTACCAAAAAAGCAGATGAGGCAAAATTACAGTAAGAAGAAAAAGAAAACTTTCTAAAATTTTATTTTGGCCCTGACCAGGTAGTTCAGTTACTTAGAGAGTCATCCCCATATACCAAGGCTGCGGATTTAATCCTAGGCCAGGGCACATACAAGAATCAACCAATGAATGTGTAAGTGAAACCGCAAGTCAATGTTTCTCTCCTCTCTCCCCCAAAATCAATTAAAAATTTTTTTAAGTAAAAATGAATAAAACTTTATTTTGGAGAATTTCAATTAGATCCTAAGGAGGAGAATAATGAAGCATGCTCACTCACATGGCAAGAGCTAATGTTGGAACAGCCTGTGACGTCACAAGGGGTTCCAGGCCACTGATTAATGCATTTCCCATGTGTTTGTTGACAAAAAGCCAAAAATGCTGGGCTGTTTCTATGGCCCCTCTGGAAGGAACAGGTGGCCTCCCAGAGAGGCAGAACTGGGCTGCCCCCCACCCCACTGTGCCCTCGCACCTGAGTGATGGGTGACAGGGGAGAGAGGGTGGGCGACACCTGTTGGGCCTGCTGCCGCCGTGCCTCCGAGCTCAGGGACAATGGGCTGACACCGGCTGGACGGTGCTGCGGTGAGGAGCCTGGAGTACTCATCCCTGGAAAGAAGGAAGGGTGGGCATGATTCCAACTTCCAAAGGGCCACTCATACATCCACAGTCACTGCTGGGGACAGCTCAGTCACTAAGACAGAAGCCAGTGGACATGTCCTGATTGCCAAACCCAGGGTTACCTTCACCCTCCAAGGTCCTGATACCCTGACCTTTGAGCCCTCAGCTCTGTGTACTCTCTATTCTCCTTCTGGAATCCCATGAGGACCAACACTCTCCATACTTATCTTGTCATCCCTCCAGGAGGGGTGTATATGGCAGGCCCTGCCAGGAAGAACTTCCCTGCCTCTGGACTGCCACACGATTGGCCCCTGGATGGACATGTGAACAGGCTGGTCCAGTCAGAGCCTGCCCTGGGACTTCTGATGGAACTTCGAGAGAGCCCAGAGTGCTGTGTGTGTGTGTGTGTGTGTGTGTGTGTGTGTGTGTGTGTGTGTAGGGGGGAATCCTTTGGCTGGAACAGGAGGGATCAGTGGAAGAATGAGATGGGAGAGGCAGCACCTAAGCCCTGGATGCAGCTACACTGACTGGCCTTTCCTCTCTTCTTGAAACAACTGATCTTTTTTTTTTTTCTAAACTGGCTTGGGTTTTGGTTAGCTTCAAGCAAGTCAGTCCTGTCTGACACTGTAATTTCCTCTCAACCTTCATTTGATGCACATGTCCCTTCCCATAACTGCTCCTTTGGCCAGATCTCTCAGGCCTAGACCTGTATAACCAGAAGCCCCTCTCTCCCATTTCACTTCCATGTCCTCCCCCCGCCTGTGCATTCTCCATGCTAGAGCATCAACCTCACTGGGATGCCTAACCTAGAAATTCAGTTATTCTTTATCTTCTTCCAAAACCCTCATTTCTGAGGGAGCTCCTGCCAGGGACTCCACATTGTCCCTTCCCTCCCCTTGGGCTCCTCCCCTAGCAATACGATCCCTGGATACACCTTTTGCGAAGGAGCTAAGTGAGGTCAAGTTCAGTGTGGCAGCAGTTGGGGCCTGTTGGGTTATCCTGGGGCACCATGCCAGGGAGGCAACAGGCCCCCTGATGCCAGGGAGAGCCCTGAGGGCCTGGCTAATCCCTCAGACTCTGTTTCTTTGTCCTTGAGGTGGAGATGATGCCAGCCACCCTTGCCAGTTAGCTGTGAGGCCCTAATGAGGTTGTGTGCTAGCTTTGGAGAGTCTGGCCCACAGGCAAGACCAGCAAAGGTGCCTAATTCACCCAAGAGAGCTGGACCCATTCTGCCAAGGGTACCAGATGAACCTTGTTCTAGCAGATGACAGGTTCGTGTGCCAGTGGAAATGCACTCAGTGCGCAATGAGGGAGATGACGGGCAGCCTTCTCTCTGCCCAGGGCAGCTGATCACTGTCATCCATGTGAGGCAAGCCTGGTCATGCCGGCACTTCCCCTCGGATTCCCTGGTGGCTCATCTTGGCTGAGCATTACAGGGGTGGGGGTGGGGGCATTTTGCCATTGATTGCTCCCAAGGCAGGGCCCAGGTATCCAATTTCTGCACAGACTTTGGGCACCAGAATCAGGCTGCTACAGACACAGCAATGTCAAGGGAGGCATGGTCATTAGGCCTGGACAGGAGTCCAGGAGACACCTGCTCAGAGTACACTTGGAGTGGGTACCCTGGGCTGTTCCTTCATCTTCTGTAAGCATTCAATACCTCATAGGTCCAGTAGGATAAGGAATATGTGACATCCAGACAGCAGATGTCAGGGTTCAGTAAGCAGCAGAGTCAAATGCCAGGAGTGAGAGAACAGTGGGGTGACAGGGACAGGTGGGCCCATGGCACATAGGTGTGCTCTGGCACATCTTGAGGCACAGGACCTTGACCCACTGCTGCTAGGCCTTCTGATTCAAGAGAAGCCAGAAATCCAGATTTCTACATGCACTCTCCTGATGTCTAAGTGTCTATTCAAAGCATCAGACACACAGTTGTGGGCCAGACAAAATACACCATTGGGCTGAATTTGGCACTTGGGCTGCCAGCTTCTAACATCTGCCCTGAATACAAAGGCATTTTTGAATCCCCTGCTGGACGGCAGAGTGAGCTCCCGGCCTCACACGGGGGCCAGGAGGGTGGACGAATGCCTTGCTGTTGAATTCCTTTTGGCAACCTGGATCACCTTCGGGAAAAAGAGTGGGGCCAGCTGGAAGGGAAGTCTGGGCAGGCAGGGAGAGCTGCCAGGGGAGGAAGGGCCAGGTGGCAGGGGCCTGGCCCAAGGCACGTAAGCCCTGAAGTGTGGGGGCAGCTGGTGCAGAACCGTGCCGGGGAGGAGGACCCGGGCCTATTGTCCTCCTGGGTCCCAGCGGACAGTCGGGGAAAGGACTTCAGCAAATGTGGAAGGGGACAAGAGGGGCTGCTGTCTCCTTGGTGGGAAGGCCTCTTCTTCCTCTAAGGTTCATGTTCTGACTGGCGGGAGGGCTGGGTGGGGGAGCAATCTCTACGTGTGCCAGAGGCGGAGGCTCAGCTTGATTTAAAATGCGCCTGGAAAGCGAAGCCCCTGCCAGGTGAGCCGCTGGTACAACAGGTTCAAAAACAACCCAACACATGTCAGGCATCACTGGCAGATACAAGATCCAGGTGGCTGGGGTCTGCCCCCCTACCCCGGGAGTCCCCTCCCACCTGCCCCCCAACTAGAGGTCTGCAGCTTTCACATGTGCTTGTTTTCCTGTGCTTGCTTAGACTCTGCTCAGGTTGGAAGTACACAGCTCCCAGCAGGTGCTGCGGGGCTGCCAAGGACCCTCGGGTGGAGGAGGTGATGCTCTGGAGGCTCTAGTCAGAAATGGGGGAAAAACGGCCAGGTAACTACAGTGTCAGCACCAGCCGGGGAAAGGTGAGGGGCACCAGCCCCAGAGCTGGCCTTCTCATTTCTTCCTTTGCACAGGTCAGTGCTCGCACTGCCACCCACTGGTCTCTAGGGGTCATGGGTCTCAGGTTTCCCTCAATCTGCTCATTTGTATTTGGATCTTCCCTAGGCAGCGCAGCCAGGCTAGTGCCCTCTGCTCTGTGGTTAGGTCTGGATGGGCACAGGGCCAGAAGTGTGGAAGAAAGAACACAACCTCAACATCTTCAGGCTAGGTCCCGCTCTTCTCTTCGTTGTCTGGCCTCCATCCCCTTGTCTAACAACCTGGGAACGTGGTGCTGTCCTCAACACACCTCACCGTCCCAGGCCAGGTGGGCACCAGAGCCAGGACTGACTCTCCTCCACTCCCCACATCAACCTGGCTCCCCAGCCAGCCAATTTCCCCTGAAAATCTCTCTGCAGACTGTTTGATGGGGCCCTGCCCTGGTCCAGGTGCTGCCTCCCCCACTGACAGCCTGTTCTCCCAGCACTGCAGCAAACATGACTTTAAGCGTGTGATTCTCTCAGAAAACACTGCATGGCGCTGCCCACTACACTCAAAGTGATGAACAGGTGAGCACCGGCTGTTCTGTGGCCCTGGGCAGCACAGAGGGAACACAAGGTAGTGGTCTCACTGACCGGAGTCCCGGTACCTGAGAGCTCAAAGAGGGGCCCCCTTGACCCCTCTGGCCTGTACCACCACCAGGACTGCTGGGGGCCACCCTATCCCCTCCCTGAGTGCAAACCCACATACCCCATAGTTAACTTGGTGCAGAGGTCACAGTAGGGTAGCATGGGGGGACCAGCCCAGGGGACAGGTGATAGCAAAGCAGTAACAAGGTGAGTACAGAAACGCAAATCTGTGTGAGAGGCTGGGTGAAAGGTGTAGGCAGAAGCCAGGAGGCCTCACTGAGGGGAGGAGGTGTGAACAGAGATGAGACAGGTGAGGGGCTCCCTGCCACCTACAGAAAAAAGACAACCATTGGGGAGGAACCGCACGTGCAAAGGCCCCGTGGTGAGCTCATCAGCTGGAGAGGAGAGGTGTAGGGGGTGGCAAATGAGGGACTATGCAAGGTCCCAAGCAGAGGAGGGCCATGAGCTGACAGCTGTTCTGGGTGGAGAAGAGGTGGGGACTAGGCAAAGCGGGGTGGCAGCAGGTAGAGGCCGTGAGGGATGAGGAGGGTCCAAGTTGGGCTGGGTCCTAATGGTGGGGCTAATAAGACATGACAATGGGTCAGGGAGGGCAAGAGGAAACAGGAATTGAGAAGGACACCTCCAGGTTCCTGGCCTGTGCTGCAGGGGGACAGTGGCATTGGCCTCTAGGAGGAACAGTGTTGGGGTGGTGGCCCGGAGATATTGGGATGGGCGAGGACCCCAAGGGTCATCCCTGAAGACATGACCAGGAGAAATGAGGGTTGAGCCTGGGGAGGGGGTCAAGCTAAAGAGTCCCAGCAAGTATGCAGTCAGCTAGGGGAATAGAAAGCCTGGCCCACCCCACTCTCTGAAGCCCCAGCACCCCTCAGGACCACTGTCCCATTCCTGGGGGCACCATGAGCCTCATTCCCGCCACTGGGCATTTGCTCTCTGCCCAAACACAGTTCCCTTTGGGGCAGCCTGGAAACACCAAGGCCCCATGCTAGGTTCTGCTCCCACTCTATACCCAGAATTTTGGAAGTGACCCTGCTCAGTCACTTTACACACACACACACTGCCCTCGCTAGATAGTGAGCTCTGCCAGGGAAGAAAGTGTGCTCACCCGCGCGGCCTTACCCTGGCCAGTGCCACCGATGCCCAGGTGCGTCAGGTTGGCAGTGAGGTTGCCGGTGCTGCTGGAACTGCTGAGCGCAGGAAAGGTGGGCTCCTCGGGGTCCAGTGGGGTTGGGAGCGGAGAAGGGAAGTGGATGTTGGTCAGGTCGGGCAGGGAACCCCCAGTGTTGTGGGCAGCAGGGATCAGGGCTGTAGTGTTTTCCTGGTCAGCAGATGGGAAGATGCTGGGAAAAGGCCAGACATAGGGGGTTGAGCTTTTGAATTGTGGCTGCCAGTTCCCCAGAAGCTGTGGCGGCAGTGGGAAAAGGCTTGCCAAAACAAAACAAAACAAAACAAAACAAAACAAAACCCCTAGCAGGTACAAAATGACATCCTGCGATTAGATGCTGCTACGCTTGATAAGCAACCATTAGTCCGAACCTCTGGTGGGCCCTTAGGTAGCAGCCTAACCCTGCAGGGACGAGATGGGGTGAGGGTCTTCCTGCTGCCTGGGGACAGGGTGTGTCTAAGGGACGGGAGCACCCTCCGTAGCAAGCCTTGCTGGGTGGTCGCCTGTTGCTCAGCATCCCTCTTGCCTGGACTTGCAGCCTGCTGAGCGCCTGGAGCTGGCAGGGTAAGGGGAGGGGTGTGGGGAGCAGTGGTGGGGGGGTTGTCCAAGCAGCCCCTAGTGGACATACGCGTGCAGGGCAGGTCCCACTGTGACTTACTTGATTCCAGGGACCTCGCAGGACTTGGGCCTGGACCCTGTCTGAAAGAGAAGACAGCAGAGGCTGGCAGCCTCCTCACAGAATGGCTGATCTCCCCAAGAGGGCCTAGTGGCACTCAAGGAGAAGCAAGTTTATGGGGTCCCAGGGAATCTTGCAGATGAAGAATGTCCCTGTGGGATGGTGGGGATGCTCCAGACATGCCCGGGGCAAAACCAGGAGTTAAGCATAGAGGGTCCCCCTACGGTCCCTCCTGGCTTCACTGCCTGCCTGGTAAGGTGGCCTAGTCCACGGTTGATGTGGTGCCTTGTCAGAGCTGGTGTCTGGGGGTGATCGTGTCGCCTTTACATCTCAACCCCTTAGGGCCACGCCCGGGCTGTCAGCAACCAGCTCTGACGCAGCCTCACTGGAAACCTGGGTGGCAAAGGCTAACCCCTCATACATTTCGGGATCAAGGCGGAGAGGAAAAGTGTCACCAGGGCAGGGACTGTCTCTGCTTAGCATCTGTCCGCCCACCCCTAGAAGCACCACCATTTGGGGAAGCCTGAGGCAGCTTGGACTAGTAGCCCCGAACACAAAGGGGCTGCTACTCTGCCCTGAGCTGACTCCTTCCTGTGGCGCCCAGAACTATGACTCCCATGGGGACCCCAGCGTTCCACTGCTTGAGAACTGGAACTCTGCCCACCCTGCAGGCTGGCCCAGGAGAAGGGGATCCAGGGAATCCCTGTCGGCAATAAGACCCCGGTTTTTCCTCTAAGCTAGAGATGTTATCACCACTAGAGATCTCCAGGCTCCAGGCCAAGCCTCTAGACTCTCGTTCAAAGACAAAGCAGGGAATTCTCTTCCTATGGCAGCAGACATGACAGGACAAAGCCTATGTGCTGACAGGGGCTCCGCTGTGTCACGTTCCCTAATTCCTGTCTGCCTCTGGGGCCCTCAGGTAGACACTCCGGCTGATGTGTTCTTTAGGGATTATCAGACAAGAAGGTGGACTCACTGGGGAGGGCTGGGCCAGCCCGCACACACACACCCAGTGAGGGGGGAATGCCTGACTGGCAGTGACTCGGGCACCTGAGTGGGGCATGTGACCAGCAGGCCTTGAGGAACTAGAGCGGAAGGAGTTTCTACCTGGCCACCGGCTGCTTAATTCTGGGAGTAAACATTCACTTCATTACTGGATTTTTACCAAGCACCTTGACAATGGCTTTCCAAAGAATCTTTTCAAAGGCATTCTACGTAGTAAACAGTATCAAGCATTTACCTATCGTCCCCAAGCCGCCCCAGGCACATCCAATGAAATCCCCACACTGACTTCACAGAGGCACACATTGTTCTGCACAGTAGTTAAAAGGGGTCTCACCAGGATGCTGGGCTCTCCCACCCTCTTCACATTCCCAGGAGGTCAGGGTGTTTCCCCAGCACTCGCCATCTTCTATTTCTTTATGGCAGCACCACATTCAGGTGCAGGCAGGGACCCTGATGTCCTTGTCTCCTCCTTGTGCAGGGGCTGTGCTAATTCCTGTACTGTCCAATGTTAGTGTATGTGCTATAGAAGCAACGTGGGTAAATTTAATTCTTCACATGCTTTTACAAGTGTAACAGGCCCATGTTTGAACTAAATCGGCTGACACAGGTGGTCAAATATGAGTTAGGGTTTTACTTCAGGGACAATGAAGCTCCCCCAACATGTTCTTTCGCCATCTTTGGCCAGACGTGCTTAAAAAAAGATCAAGAAAGAAACCACTTTTGGAAAGCCCGTAGGCTCTTACCTTCTTGGTGTCCCATGCTTGCTTGGAAAGGTTCTTGTCTGTTTCCGACGTGGCCTCCTCCATTCCCGGGACTGTTAGTAGTAAGACTGTAGTAGGGTGTGGGGAGGAGGGTCAGAAAAGGCATCTCTCTGCAGCTCCCTGGTGGTACCAGGAGGGCACTTCCCTGACATACAGTGACTTCTAGGGATTGTACTAAAGTACAAAAAGGCTTTCATTTTTTTTAAAAGAATCTAAAAAAAAGTAAGCCAGGAAATCTATGACTTAAGCTGCAGAACTAAGGACATGCATCGACTCAACCTCCCAATGGGACCAAGGTGGGCCTTGGAGGCCTAGGGCTACAGGGAACAGCTGGGAAACTCTCCCTGCCTCCTGTGAGTGGCCACCGCCTTGTGGACACCTGCCTCTCCCTCTTGGGCCATTGGCACAGTGTCACATCACTCAGTGTCAGCTGGGTTAAGTGGATCCACCACAGTAGCTATGGAACTGTAAGTTAGCTGCAATGTCAGCCAGCCCTAGAGGAGGGAGGGAGGGGAGGGGAGGATGGAAAGAGGGCAGGAGGGCAGGAGGGGAGGGGGGGAGGAGGGAAGGGGAGGAGGGAAGAGGGAGGAGGAGGGGAGAGAAGGTCTGAGAGACTAGATGGCCATCATTTGAGTCCATGAAACCAGCTGCACCTGAAGGCCCCTTTTGGTGACAATGGGATTAAATATTTTCTTGATGAGACCCAATTTCTTCATGTCTGTTGGAGGTTCAGTTTTCCACTGGCAACACAGCCATAATGAACAGAGTTAGATGGGTTAACTCCTCCTTCTTGAAACCTGGAGGGGCCAGGCTGGGGCGGGCGGTGGGGGTGGAGGTGGGAGGGCAGCTACATTAACCCCTGACCCTATCATTGTCTGGGCCCCTCCTAGAGGAATGAGGACAGGTGACATATCTCCTCTACCCCCACCTCAAGGCCAACTAGACTCTGAGCTGTCAGGGGTTCAGGGCTTGCAGCTCACTTTCACAGTCACAGAGAGTCCTGCCTACCCCAAAAGCCCACATTCTTGGGAGACCCACCAGGGAGACTGCCACCTTACAACTGACCCCCAGCATAGAGAACAGGAGGGAAATGCCAGGCACTGTGTCCTTGTCACCTCTGAACATTTAGAATCCTGTTATTATGCAGACAGTTCCTTCTGTAATCTCACCTTCACTACCTGATGAGCTAGGGTCCCAGGAAGATAGAGTGCAAAGAGAGCACCCCTGCCCACTCCACGAGGGGTAAAGTTCTGGTAGACAATCCTTCTATCAGTAGACTCTCCCTGGTATTTACAGGCTTGCCTAGTTAGCTGCTGATAAAAAGTGAGTATTTGGGCCTTAACTGTATGTGATTAATTATCTGGTTTCGGTGTCTTAGGGCAGGTAAGACCCTTAAGGGGATTCCTGGGGTTGGCCTCACAGCATCATGCTCCTCTCTCTGGATGACACTGTCCCAGTTTTAAAATGGCATGTGCTCTCATCAAAGGTCCCAGGGACGCTGCCTGTGCTCAGCTCCAAGGAGGGTCTGGGGGCCTGGGCACAGACCTGCCCAGCTGCAGGGCTATGTACATGGCCCTGTTGGAGAGGAGGATCTGGGCAAGAGCTGGGAAAGAACCAGCCCCTTTGTCACCCACCAAGGCCAGGATGGGCCCAGGGGCTGTGGCAGGAGGGTTCTGAGCAGCAGAGCCAGGATGTGGTCCAGTGTGAGGACCTGGATCAAGCTGCACGTGAAGTTGGACATCTAGCTCCGGTCTGCTGGGTGGTGAGCTGATAACTGCCCCTTTTGCTTGACCTTGCTGCCCCCCACCCGCATTTCAAAGAACCCGTAAGGCCTCCAGACTGCGTGGCCATGACCAATCCATGAACAGAAGGCAATGGGTGTTTGCAGGTGCTGTTTTCTCTGCCTAGAAAACTCCTACACTCTCTTCAAAATCCAACACAAATAATGCCATCTCTAAAGTTTCCCTGAGCCCCTCCCCTTGGCCCATAGCACCCACTAGTCTTCCTTGGCAGGTCTGTCCTCCCATGAACCGTGACCTCTGGGAACACAGGGGCTACCATCAGACATGCCTGAGCTGAGGAAGACCCTTATGTGCCTGGACCATACCTCTTTTCTGGTGTGCATCCTGGGACCCGCCCGTAAAGGGCTCTGGCTGGCTGGGTGTCATTGTGCTCTGGTGCAGGGCAGAGTCAGAATTGGTCCTGGGAGAGGAGAAAGACAGTAAGCCTGGGCCCCAAGGGTGACAAAGTGACAGTCCTGGCCCCCCGTGATCCAGGACATGCCCGATGGGACAAGGCAGCAGTCATAGGTCATTTTGGGGGGCTGTTGCATCTAAGCATTGTTCTCGAAAGAACCACAGGGGAGTGACCATGACCATGGCTTTCATGCAAACAGACCAAAGCTTGTTTGCAGCAGAAATGTCCCTCTGTCGTAACCTGCTCCTACCTGTCCCCGTCCCCTCCCACCCCTATCCCCCCTACTCTCAGTTTTAGGGAAAGGACAGAACCTTCCTGCTGAAACCCTCTGGAGAGGGGGCCCAACAGTCCCACAGTGGCCAAGCCTTATGAGTACTACAAGCCCCTAGCCCATCACTGGGTCCCCTTTGGTGACAAACACCAATGGGCAACCCCACCCTCTGGGACACTCAGTTACAAACGAGGTGTGACAGGCAGGAAAAGGAGGCGGTGACATAAGGTTCAGAGAAGGCAGTCCCTGGGCAGGTAGGGGGGTATCAGGGCTTGGGGGGGATCTTGTTCTAATCAGCCCAAATGCTGCCAGGAGCTCTGCCCTCTGCCCTGGGGACAGTCATCCAATCTGCTTCCAGCTATAAGTGCCTGGAGGGAGGGCTTCCAAACAGCCCTTAGCTGCCCAGGATACTATGGGCGACCAAGGGGAACTGGGTGGACGTGCAAAGAACAGGTCCATCAGCACAGCTGGCAATTCTGGGCTGAGAATAAGAGCTGCACACACCCAACGGGGATGTCCCAGACACTGAGTGACGTGAAGGAAACTTAGTTAAGGGAGAAAAGCAGATTACAAAGGCTCAGGCCAGGGCCAGCTGAGCAGTGAGGAACCAGTCGGGGGTCCTAGCCCCCCACCAGCTGTGTGTCTTTGAGCAAATGTTCTGACCTCTCTATGCTCAATTTCTTATGTCTACAAAGGGGAACATAACAGCATGTATTCCACAAAGCTGTGTTTTGTATCAGTCAGGGTATGTGACGGTTGAATAGGGCCTGATATATGGTAAGTGCCTGATGGAAATTTAATTATGTTACTGAATATCATATTACATATTGTATTACATACATATATATTTTTAAGTTTGATAACTTTTGGTCTTTTTTTACTGAAATCGCATACACACATACACATTTTTCTGTGTGTGGTAAAGTATGCGTAACATCAAAATTACCATTTTAATCATTTTTTTATAAAGATTTTATTTATTTACTTTTGGCGGGGGAAGGGAGGGAGAAAAAGAGGGAGAGAAACAGCAATGTGAGAGGGATACATGGATCAGTTGCCTCTCATACACTCCCAGCGGGGACCTGGCCTGCTACCCAGGCATGTGACCTGACTGGGAATTGAACCGGCGACCTTTTGGTTCGTAGGTCAGCACTCAACCCACTGAGCCACACCAGCCAGGGCTAAAAAAATTTTTAATAGATTTTACTTTTATTTATTTTTAGAGAGAGGGGAGGGGAAGGAGAAAGAGAGGGAGAGAAACATCGATGGTCAGCTGCCTCTCACACACTCCCCATTAAGGACCTAGCCCACAACCCAGGCATATATCCTGACCAGGAATCAAACTGGCGACCTTTTGGTTCACAGGTCAGTGCTCAGTCCACTGAGCCACACCAGTCAGGGCCATTTTAATTGTTTTGAAGCATATACTTTTGTGGCATTAAGTGTATTCACATTGGTGTGCAACCATCACTTGTATTATTGTAGGTATTTACATTTATTATTATTTTAGATCTTTCTAGATGATAGCATTATCTTTTTCCTCTAGGTACATTCATTTACTTTCCTAGTCTTCTAGCAATAAATGTAAAATACTTTTATAACCACGTTTTCATGACCATTTAGCAATGTGGGAAACCATAGCATTAAATGAAAAAAAGCAAGCTACAACACTGACTATCCAATATAATCTCAACTTCGCTTAAAAAAAGAAAAATAGAGCTGATTTCTAGAAACTCCTAGATAATTAATTTTATCATTTCAAAGTGACTACATGTTGGTCTTCCAAGCAAAACCAAGATGAAAGTTTGGTGTTGTTTTCAATGAGAGGGCTGGGGGCTGGCTCTGGGTCACTGACCTTCTCCAGCTGGTATCCGAGGGTGGTGAGAGGTACACAGTACCGTAAGGGCAGCTGTCCGCTTGAGTGTCAGTTAAGGGGATGGTGCTGTTGACTCGGGCCCCACCCTAGCCCCAGAAACCTGGTGGCCAGGCTACTGGGAGCCTGAAAACAGCTGGGGCCGCAGGGCGGGAAGGGGGGGAGCCCTTTCCTTCCTGGCTGTGAGTGGCCCCAGGGGCGGCCCTATCCACCTAGCACTCAGCACTCACCCCCTGCGAGCGCACGTGCGGGCTGCACCCCTTCCAAGAGGGGCCTCAGCCATGAAACTGTGGCCCACAGGGGCGGCGGGGAGTCTAGTTCAGATGACCCAGGTCATGACTCTTAATTCTGGGCTGATGGGCGGATCTTGGGGCCTGAGGGCTCCGTCTGGGGCCCAGCTGGTTGGGCTCCCCCAGCCACGGAAATGAGAACCAGGAAAGAACAGGCTTCTCTGTTCTAGAAAGCAGGGGGTCCCAGAGCAACACTTAGACTCTGGGGGTGGGGCTGGCTGGCTGAGCACCAAGAGGTGGCTGAGTTGGGGGGGCTCCTGACCATCTCTCTGCTTGGCTGAGGCGCAGACGGGAGTTTCGTGTCTTCAGATGGAGTCTCCCTTGGATCTGTCTGGGTCTGGCTCAGACCCCTCAGCCCCACTGCCTTGGCTGGTCTGTCCTCCACGTGGCCCAGGGAGGGGCTGACCAACATGGCCTTGATGTGTGGTCACCCTGCTCACAGCCTTCCTGGGCCCCACTGTCCAGCAAGGCATCCAAGTGCAATGTGATTCAGTGTCACCTTCCCCAACTCTCACCACAGGCTGCATGCTTCAGCGGCCACCTCTGTGTCCTTGTTCCCTGTTTCCCTCAGTCCCCACCTAGCCACAGGCTCTTCAACTTGCCTCACTACCTCCTCTGGGAAGTCCACAGGGGAGGCCCCAATCCATCCTCAGAGCTGGTTAGTTAGATGAACTCAAGGTCCTGCAGTCACCAACAGGGCCCAGACCCCCACCCAAGTCCTCTATGAAAAGGATATCTGCCGTCCATGTTTGTCCACTGATAGGGGCCGGCGGTGTGGGGAGCCGAGCCGGCCGCGCTCCCGGTACACTCTGTCTACCAGCCCATGGTGCCGGGTAGTCCGGCTGGTGTCCAGGCCTGAGGACTGGAAGGGTGTCTGGGGGAGGGGTGGGGGCCGGTATTAGGAGAAGGAGATGGAAAAAAATGAGAGAAACCCAAAATAGTTATCAGCTGTGGCTTGCCCCCAGAATCTGATCTCAGGGTCCCCCACTGCCAAGACACACTGGACAGTTTTCCTCCTGTGACCAGTGCCCGGCCTCCGAGCACTGTGGCTATGAGGGCGAGCTGTGGACCCCAGGCGCCACGGCGGCAGGCGTGCAGTAAGGCCGACATGCACGGGCCAGGCAGAGCGGCACAAGCTCAGGGCCGATGCCAGCCAGGGTGCCAGGGGTGCAGATGGCCTGAGCAGCAGCCTCCCCCACTCAGGCTCACCAGGTGCAGACAGGCCTCCGCCTTCTCTCGCGGGCCTGGCTGGCCTTCTCTTCCCACCTACGTCATCCCTGGAGGGGCTGCCAAGAGACAGCCCGGGGCTTCTAGCCGAGGATGTTGAGGGGCCCACCTGGCCAAGTGCTGGCTCCCTGGAGGCTCCTTGTTGAGCCTGGGGCTGGTCTCAACCTAGAGCCTCCAGAGCCCTCCCCAACCATATCCTAGCACCACCATGAGCCAAGTGCAGGCACTTTCCAGGGCCTTGGCCCATGACTTGGCAGGATAGGGCTTCCTTCTAGCACCTGGGACTGGCATGAGGCACTCCTGGCCAAGCCCTGATCCCTCTCCCAGCTCTATGCTCCTGAAACCCCCAGGAGCCTGTTCTCTGCCATCCCTGGCACCCTGGGGCTCCTTGCCATCTGACTGCAATAAGACTGGCAGCCTTAGTCAGCTCTGGACACAGCCTGTCCCTCTGCATGGCCATCTGGTCCTTGGGTCCTCCTGTCTTCTCTGGGAAGCGGGGTAAAAAGTGATTTCCTTCTGCCATGGCTGGAACCCTGCTCTTTCCCATGTATCCAAACACTTTGCCTGGCATTCAGGGCTGACTGCTCTTCCGGTGTCTAGGACCCCTGTCTCTCACTGACCCACCAAGCACTCTGCCAACTTGGGAGATGGTTGTGACTAAGAGAGGGAGGGAACCTTGCAATCCAGCAGGGACACCAGAGGGTAGGGGCTGCTCGCCTCCCCTTAGAAATGCTTGGAAAGCGGAGGGAAAACCAAGGCGGCTGAAGCAGAGCCAGAGGTAGAGGGATGCTCAGCCCGGCCACAGCCCAGCTCACCAGGCTGCATCTAGGAACTGAGCACATACATGTGCATGTATTATAGGAACAACCATGAAGCATTGGTGCGCATGCTCGAATTCTCAGGTTGGGGTTTCTCTACATGACCACACACACTTCCCCAGACATGGGGGTACAGAGCAGATCAGTTTCTGTTCGTCAGACAGACACCTCCCACCAGGCCAGGAGGGCAGCCACACTGGGGACACCAAAAGCCTCAGCCCAAGGGCTCATTTACCAGAGAGACAGGAGCTGCTGCCAGGGCATCCCCCAGAAATCCGCTGGGCTGGAAATGCAAAGAACCGAGACTCTGAGATGCTCTGGCCTCACCTGGTCCCCTGGAACCTCAGCAGGCCCCTACACCCTCAGCCCTAGGGGCTCCACGCTGGCCCAGGCAGGGCAAGCTCAGGGTGCCCAGAGAGACGCCCTCCTCCAGGGAGGAAAGGAGAGGAAGACAGAGGAAGGGAAGAGCCAGGGAGGAGGGGGGGGGAGCCCCAATTCAGAAGTGCCCTGACAAAGAGGTCAGCTTGACAGCCCCATTCATCTGTTCCAAAGAGGAGGCTGTTTGAGGAGGGTCATGCCCCAGGGGCCCAAAGCTGAGCTGGATAGGCCCCAAGCCAGCCTGGGGGACCCTGGCCAGTGGTCTGCTGCATCCCAGTGGCAGTATCATGGGAGGACTAGGAGATGGGGGGTTACTCATGTGGGGGCTGAGCTCCTTGAGGGACCAGCCTGGGTTGCACCTGGCCTATCAGCATGTGGACAGATATGGCTGTTTTTGGGGCCCTGTCTCAGCAATGAAACGGAAGTGTGGCAGTCCATGAACTTGTTCCTGCAGAGCAGACACCATGCTGGCTGAGGGTGGCCTGGCTCTCAGCCCCAGCTCCCCGGCCCACCTTGCCTCTGCTTCCACCTGCAGACCAGGGAAAGAGGCTGGCACTGTGCCCAGGTGGCGAGCCTTATCTCTCACTATTTATGATAAGAATGTGCATGGCGGTTCTGTGGCCTGCGGGAGCCATGCTGTGTGGGTCTCTGCCAAGAAACGTTTGCAGACAAGTGGGGTCAGGCCTCGGGGCCTCCTTCTGAGAACCGCTGGGCTTGCGGATTAGTGAGGCTGATGGAGCCAAGCCCCAGAGGCCCTAAGCAGTTCCCGCTGCCGCGCAGCCGGCCAACAGGTGTAGTGGCTGCTGAAACGCTTGAGGCCAGACTAAGGCCTCACCGCAGGGTCTGCTGATGCTGACAGGGGACTGGCTGGGGGGAAATCTGGGTGAGGCTTCGCCAGGCCATCCCAGGGACAGGAAAGAAGTAGGGGGTGTGAGGCAGGAGGGCTGTGGCAGTTGTCTGCTGACCCCAGCTGTCTGCAGCAGCCATCACACACAAACGCTTGCCCAGAATGGATGCACCCCAGGTAGTAGGCCAGGGGAAGCTCTACTAGGGAGGGAGTAGGGGAAAGGGGCAGAGGGTGTTGCTCACCTGGAAGGGCAGATCCACGGTGCCGCTCCCAATCTGGTTAACATTGGGCAGGGACCCGCCATAGTACTGGCCACGGCTTGGGCCCAGCTGCAGGTACTGTGACTTCTGGAGCTGGAGCTGCAATAGAGAAATCAGCAGCTGCAGTGGGAGCTGGGGAGCCCTCGCCAGCACACCCCGCAGAGTGCCACCCCCAAGGACCTGGAAAGGACCCAAGTGGTGGGGAAAGCAGCACCAGTCACAGAGAACATAGGACTCTATGACTCAGATTCTCAAAGCAGCCAGGTGTCCCTCCACCCAAAATGGCAGAATCAGAAACTCAAGGTGCCCTGGGAGGGCCTTCCCAGGACTTTGTGAACTTAGGGGAGCCTTCTTTGCTGGCTAACGCGGCAGGTTTGTGAATGAGCGAGAGTATAGAACAGGCCTGGAGACTGCAGCCTGAGGAGGAGGCCCCTCACCCACCCAGGGGAGCTATTTCTCATCGTGGCCAAAGGCTTTGTTACCGGGGCGCAGGCCAGAGGCTGTGAATTGACGCCCGGACACAAGAGAAATCTTCTTTCCAATAACCTGAATCAGAGGGGCCGGCTCAGAAGCGCAGCGCTGGCTTTCAAAGTGCAGGATGTGGATCCCTCCGGCAGCACACACAGGACTAGCGGGTCTGCCAGACGCTGCCTGAGTTCAAGGGTCCTGCCCAAGGCTCCAGGCTCTTTCTGCCTGTCCCTCTGCCTCACCGGGGTTGAGCCCAGCTCTCATCTGGGCTGACCAAATTCCTGCAGTACTCTGCCCATCACTCAGTTGGGGACTCATCCCCCCTCAGAACCAGGAGCTCAGGGCTCCCTGACTGGCAACGGCTCCTTTGGCCTGGCCTGGCATCTGCCTCGTTTCTCTCAAGCAGCTGATTCCGCTTTTTGGGAATGAGAGCAGATGCCCTGACCCAGGCAGCACCACCTGCAGCCCATCACGCCACTGTGGGAGGCGGGTGTCATGAATGAGGAGCGGTGGCTGGGCATGCAGGAAGGGGTGGTGTCGCTCTCCTGGCTGGGGCGGTTGCTAGGGTCGACTCTGTATACACAACAAGGCCACTTGCGGTCCCTCACAAATAACTCCTGGCAGCCTCCATCAGCTGGCCGCCCACACCGCCCGCTCCCCAGTGACAGCCCAGCTTCCTGGGGGGCCTTGGACACTGGAGGGAAAGTGAAGCCCGGGGAACTGGCCACCGGCCCAGCAGAGCACCTCACCCAGGTAAACAGCTGTTTCCTGTAGGCTGTGTGGAGCCGGGAGAGAGGCTGGCCCTGCTCAGTTCCTGCCCAGGTGGCTCTCAGCGTCCGAGGGGCCCAGCCCAGGTCCATCTTCGACATGAACAACCCACTGTGTCCCTCCCCACAGTCATGAGAGACAAACAGGCTAGAGCCTCCACCCCTTCCTGGTCAAAGGTCACCTCAGACCTGAGACCCACCTCATGCCCTCCCTAGTGTCTGGGCCACGTGGCAGGAGCCTGCCCTGCTTCCATCTCTCAAGAACTGTTTCCAGAGGGTCACAGCCTGCTTCTGGCCCAGTTTCCCCCTCTAGTTTCCTCACCTTAGCTCTGGGCCCCTTTGTTTCCAGGCAGGGTCCCTTACCAATCTCCCCCCTCCCCTGCCACACACACACACATCCTGTGCCCAAGCCTCACCATGCACCATGTCCTTCTCCCATGTCCCCACCTAACACCCACTCCCCTGCAGAGAGCTTTGTGTAAATGGCGGCTTTTCCAGCCACAGGGGTGGGATCACCCAGCAAAGTTCCCTTTCCCAGCTTCTGTCAGTGCCCACGCCCACGCCCCTGCTGGGCACATTCCCCTCCCCTCATCCTGGCAGCCTCCACAGAGCTGAGCACAGTGGAGACAAGGGCAGGGAACACATGCCAGTGACCCTGGGAAGATGTGGTGTGATGAAGGCAGCCACTCCTCTAGGGCAGTACCGAATCCTCAGCCCCTTCCCCCCACACCCCAGCACCAACAGGATGCAGTGACACCCCCACCCGCCAGGCCCTCCCAGGCCCATCAGCAATCTCCATGGCAAATGGTGGGCCTTCTAATGAGCTGAAGGAGAGCCAGCGTGCTGAAGGCTGAGCTCTGTCCTGCAAAGCTAGGATGGGCCAGGGAGAAGTCATGCGCTCTGAGTGGGACTCAGTTTCCCCCTCTCACCACAAAGGCTTCAGTTTGGACCTCTGCTCTTCCTGACAACCGGGGTGGCCTTGGCACTGGTGCTGCTTCCTCCAAGAGGCTCTTCTACTAGGCTAGCCCAGCACTGAGCACCTCACCCACTCAGGGTCACCTCTCCCACAGCTTACCGTCCAAAATTACCCAACTGAGGTCTGTCTGTCTCCTCCCATCAGACTGTGAGACCCATAAGGACCCTGCCATAATGAAAGAGCTCAGCACACATGGACAATGAGCGACAACAAGTGACACTGAGTACATGAACAAGAGTTAGACGCACTGTGGATCCCAGGCAGGACCCACGTTTCACCTGTGCCTATGTGGGACCCTTAACCCCAACCTTGAGGAAACTGAGGCCCAAGGAAGAACAGATGGCTGTCCTACTGCAGAGGCAGCATCTGCTCCACTCTGGGGCCCAATCTGAGAACCACCCATGAGAAGGAAGCAAAGAGCACGCACTGTCCCCTAACCAGTTCAAGCACATGATGCTTCCGGGACCGAGAGCTGACTGGGACTTGGGGGGTGGGGCAGGGATTTGCACACCCTGGCCTGAGACACCTTTGGGGGTGTCCCTGGGAAGGAGAGACTGGGGCTTCACCAGGTTCTCCAAGTGTTCCAGAAGCCATTGGGGTACAGGCAGGGAGCCCCAAGAGCCCCTGAAAAAATCTAATTCTGAGTCTTGTGGAGCCACTGGTGGGCCTTCCAGGGCTGCCATTCTCTGGCAGGCATATCAATCCAGTTTGTCTGGCTATGCCCCTCCAGGTTCCTTTCTAGGCTTGGCTCTAGAAGACTCTCCAGTTTCAGCTTGGGCAGCAGGTAGTGAGTTTGAGGACGGCAGACAGCTCCTCCTGGGCTCCATTCCCCACACTGGGCCCTCTCCCACACACTGCTCAGTTGAAGTGACATGTGCACGGCTGTGGACATCTCACTGAGGCCACAGAGGACAGCACCAAACACCCTGAGCAGAGTCATTCCAAGGAGAAGAGGGCTGAGGGCCACCATGTCTGACTCAGGACTCCCCAAGCCTCCATCCTGGGGCTGCAAGACATAGCAGTGACCATTCATGTCACGTGTCCATGGGCCATGCTGTCTCTCCTCATGCCTCCCCTTACCCACTCTGGAAAGGACTGGAAACCTGGACTCTGGGGGATCTGGCTGTGCTTGTAGGTGCCCAACCAGGAAGGCCCAGGACAGCTTTTCTCTCTCTCTTTAAACTTTTTTATCAAAGCAGAACTCCCATTAACATAAAATGAACCACTTTAACACATACAGTGCAATGTCATCTAGTACGTTCACAATGTTGTACAACCATCACCTCTACCTAGTTCCAGAACATTTCTGTCACCCCAAAGGAAAATCTCAGCCCCACTGGCAGTCATTCCCCACCTCCCCTCACCCCTGACAACCACTAAGCTACTTTCTGTCTCTGTGGATTTACCTGTTCTGCACCTTTCACATTAATGGAATCACACATTATGCGGCCTTTTGTATCTGGCTTCTCTCACTCAGCATGATGTTTTCCAGGTTCATCTCCATGTTGTAGCCTGTGCCAGTGCTTCACTCTTTTTCATGGCTGAATAACGTTCCACTGTGTGGATGGACCACATTGTGATTATCCCTCATCTACTGATGGACCCTGGGGCTCTTTCCACCTTTTGGCAACTGTGAACAGTGCTGCTGTGGACATGGGTGTACAAGTATCTCTTAGGGTCCCTGTTCAGATCTCTAGGTATATCCCTAATAGTGGAATGGCTCGGTCATAAGGTAACTCTGTAATTGATTTTTTGAGGAACAGCCATACAGTTTTCCACAAAGGCTACATCATTCTACATTCCCACCAGCAATACACAACAGTTCCAATTTCTCCACATCCTCGCCTATACTTGTTGGTTTCTGTTGTTTTGACAGTAGCCATCCTGATGGGTATGACATGATAATCTCGTTGTGGGTTTGACGGGCATTTCCCTGGTGACTAGTGATGTTGAACACCTTTTCATGGTTTGTTGGCCATTTGCGTATCATCTTTAGAGAAACGTCTGCCAAGCCTTTTGCCCACTTTTAAACTGGGATTATTTCTCTCTTTCTTTTCTTTTTTTAAATTTAATCTTTACTGTATTTTTTCCCCACTACTATTTAGTCCCTCCATACCGCCCCATCTCTTTCGCATTGAGTCATAACAGTTCTTTATATTCTCTGAATATTAATCCCTTACCAGCTATACGGTTTGCAAATATTTTCTCCCATTCTATGAGTTCTTTTCATTTTCTTGACAGTCTTTTGCTGTGCAAGTTTTTAATGTCAATAGGTCCAATTAATCTATTTTTCTTTCGTTGCTTGTGCTTTTAGAGTCCTATCTAAAAATCCATTGCCTCATCTAAGGCCAGAAAGAGTTACACCTATGCTTCCTTCTAGGAGTCTTATAGATTTAGTTCCTACATTTAGGTCTTTGGTCCATTTTGCGTTCTTATTAATATTGTTGCTGCCCCGCTCCCACCTCACAGCCAGCCCCCATGCTGACCATGGGGGCTCCACGGTGAGAAGAGCCCAGCCAACCGCCTGAAGCATGCGGGGGACACTGGAGTTTTGCATCACATCTGCTTAGCAAGAAAGAGAGTAATGAATGAATGAGGGAATGAATGAAAGCATCACAGGCCTGTGGCCAGCAGGATTCCAGGCTGAGTCACCCAGCCCCCCGGCTGAGTGAGACACTCCCCAGCTGCCTCCTCATTCGTTCCCAAAGTGTAAATACAGAACCAGATACACAAACACCGAGTGCGCCTCGGAATGCCTTTAATCAGGCTCTGTGCTCGCTGCCAAGTTCCCAGCCCCGGCTGAATCAGAGGGTCCACTGGGAGCACGTTTGTTTCCCTGTTGGTGTGGTTGTTGAGCACAGACCTTCCGGCTGGGATGTGTGAAGGGTCCCTCGGGGTCTGAGCTCAGCACAGCTGGCTCACGGGGGCCTCTCTCCCAGAAAATGAGACCCCAGCCCCGCCAGCCACCTGGGCGCCCAGGCTGAGTGGGGCCTTGCAGCAGCCCTCAGGGGGGAGACCTGGCTTCTCCTCCATTTTACAAGCAGGGAAACTGAGACACTGAGAGACAGCAGGCTTGCCCTGAGGTTGCCCAGTGACAGGAGGGGCCTCGGTCACAATCCAGGCTCTTTTCCTTTCAAATCCAACTTCCCGCAAAGCCCTTTCTTCTGCCTCCAGGTCCTAGCACTCACCCCATACTTTTCCAGAACTTTCCAGGGAGCTCCTTCTCGTCACCTGGGTTTCAGCTCATACACCTCCTCAGGAAGCCCTCCCTAACCCCTACTTCCAAAACAACCCTCTATCTTAGCTCAGACTGCTGTAACAAAGTACGACAGAGTAGGCAGCTTAAACAACAGGTACTTACTTCTTACGGTTCTGGAGTGTGGGAGCCTGAGACCAAGACGCTGGCAGGGTAGGGTTCCGGCAAGGGCCCTCTCACTGGGGCCACCTTGCCATGTCCTCACATGGTCTTTCCTTGGGTGTGTATGAAGAGGACTCTTTCCTCTTCCTCTTCTCATTAGGGCACCAGTCATACCGACGGGGAGCCCAACCTTATGACCTCATTTTACCTTAATTGCCTTCTTGAAGGCCGCCCCTCTACATATAATCACATTGGGGATTAGGGCTTCCAGGTGTGAACTTGTCCATGGGGGACACAATTCAGACCACAGCACCTGCTCTAAGATACACTGTCTGCCTGCATCTATCCAGTGGGCCAGTGGGCCCTGATGGCTGGGACCCTGCTCGCTGGGCCTCCCTGGGTACCTCTAGGACCAGCGCCCACCCCAGAAAGTGATCATCCACAGATGAGAAACCCAGAGTCGCCTACAGCCAGCCAGGACCAGTGATCCCGGGACTCTCCCAGCTAGAGTCCCCAGGGTGCAGAGTGGCCTGTGGGGGTGGGGGGAGCTTCTAGTACCTGGCCCTGGACAGCCCAAGAGACAGTAACATAAGGAAGTGCACTGCTGTGGGCTGCTGGGTGGCAGAAGGGGAGGAAAACTATGGGATGCATTTCCAGCATCAGTTCCCCAAATGTAAAGTGACATGCCAGCTCACTGGGATCATGGGCTGGGATATGGGCAGGAGCACCTGGAGAGCACCTGGAGAGCACCACGGGCAGCTGCACGGCTGTGGGGATGGAGCTGGAGCAGCGAGTGAAGCGGTCTCGCCCCTGTGTGGGCCTCACCACGGTCCCCCAAAATTCATGCTGACTTGAAATCTCAGAATGTGACCTTGTTTGAAAATGGAGAGTTTGCAGATGTGATTAGTTAAGGCTCTTGAGGTGCGGTCGTCCCAGATTTAGGGAGGTCCCTAAATTCAATGACTAGTGTCCTTATAAGAAAAGAACAGAGACAGACAGGGATGGAAGCAGAAATTGATGTGATACAGCCACAAGTCATGGAACCCCAAGGGTTGCTGGCAGCTCCCAGAAGCCAGAAGCAAGGCCTGGGACAGACTCTACTTCAGAGCCCTGAGAAAGATCCAACCTTGCCCACACCCTGATCTTGGGTTTTTAGTCTCCAGAACTGTAAGGGAGTAAATTCGTTGTTTTAAGGCTGAGACTACTCAGTTGGGGAGAGCTGATGACCAGGACCATCAAGCTGACACTCCAGGATAAAGAATGAGCTAGTAAGGGTCTAGGCACAAGTGGAAGAAGGAGGGGAGGATGAGGCCAGGTCAGCTCTGATGGAGAGTCACTGCAAAGTGATAGGGAAGACAATGCTGAAGCCCAGACCAGGACAGCATGGGGCCTGGTCACAGACCCAGGGGCTGATGACCCTAGAGTTGGACTTGCCAGGCAGAGGGTCTTAGCACGCTGGGAGCTGCCAAGGGCCTGTCCCTCAGACACACCTCCCTGGAAACTCCTGGGGAGTAACCTGCCTAACCCTAAGCCAACTGTATCCCAACATCCTGGATGCACTGGGTGGAGCAGCAAGAGATGTGGGGCCTCACTGGGCGTGTAGCTCAGCCTGGCTGCACACCTGCATCTGGGCACCACATCCACAGGGCCAGGGCGGGATGCTGCGAGCAGTGTGACTTCCTCCCACTTCCTCACCCACGTGCTGACTGTGGGCCCACAGCACGTCACTGTCCAGTCCGAAGTGGACTACACAGCAAAGGTTCCCACCCCCGCCCAGTACAAGCCCTGGCTGGTCTGGGAGACGTGTGAGGGGCCCTGAGTGAGAAGCAGATGGTGATGTTTTGCCAGGTCCACGCTCAGGCCAAAGGCAAAGCTCAGAGACACCAGCAAGGTCAACTGGAAGAGCAGGCTAACTCCTGCTGTCATCTCATGGTAGCGTACTACTAGGCAACTTTTTTACTCTGGTTCCATGTCATCATGTCCTTAGGAGAGGAGGCTGGCTGCCCCACATGGGACAAGATGACCAGCACATGAGCGCCAACCTCATCCATCTGTCTGAGCACCTAGTTCCCATGGCATGATTGAGGGTGCTCACTGCTGGCCAGCATCCCCTGAAGTAGCTGGCTGACCCCAGCACACAGCATGACCCCATCTGAACAGCCAAGGGCACTTGGTTTACCCTGAGACCTCCAGAAGGTCTCCAGGGCTCCCAGGGGCTGCTGGCCCTGGCACAGCAGGAGGCTATGAAGAGCTCACGGAGCTGGCATGCTTTTGGTGAGAAGAGCTTCCAAGAATGGTACAAACAGAATCGAGTCAGCTTCTAAAGATGATCAGTCTTGAAGAAGGCCGGGGCAGACTCTACTTCAGAGCCCCCAGAAAGAGTCAACCTTGCCCACACCCTGGAGTGGCTAGTTTATACTATGACTGCATTCTCATGTTACTGGGCATCTGGAGCTGATAAGATCAGATCTCTGATATTTCTAAGTCCAAACCTCTTAGACACTGAAGCTCACAATTCATTCTGTACAGCTAATTAAGCTGAGGAAGCCTGGGAATAAAGTTTGAAACAAGGTTAATCAAGCCCCTTGCCTAGTTTAAAAAAACAAAAAGAGAGAGAGAGAAAGAGACAGGGGTCAGGACAGTGTACACTCCCAACCCTTGGGCAGCCTCTCAGGTGGCAGGTCACTGGAGGAGAGACGCTTCCCCAGGAGCCAGAGGGACTCTGACCCTGGAGCCCCTCTCTGTTCATCTCCCACTTTTCAGCACTGCGAAAGTGTCCTGGAACTGCCAGAACAAATGACCACAAACCAGAGCGCTTCAAACAACAGAAATTTATTCTGTAATAGGCCTGGAGGTAGAAGTCTGAGACGGAGTATGGGCAGGGCTGGCTCCTTCTGGAGGCTACAACAGAGAGTCTGTCCCAGGCCTATCTCCTGGCTTCTGGTGAGCGCCGGCAATCCGTGACGTTCCTGGGCTTAGACACATCACGCCCATCTCCACCTGTCTTCAGTTGGCCCTCTGCCAGTATGTTTGTTTCGTCTTCTTGTAAGGATAACTGTCACTGGATTTAGGGGCCACCCTCCTGCAGGATGACCTCATGATGACTTGACAATATCTGCAAAAACTCTATTTCCAAAGCTCCTGTTCATAGGTACTGATTGGACATGAATTTGGGGGGTCACTCTTCAACCTACCACAGTCACCCAATCCTATGTCACCTTGAATCCCATGCTAAGAACTATCCCATGGTGGCAAAGCCCCAGACTTCTCCTGAAGTCCTGGACCCCCTCAGGCGGTGCTCTCCCCTCCCAAGCATGTTTCCTCCACTGTCACCAGGGGCTGGGGGGTGAAGCCCTACCAGCACATGGACTGCCCAGCACACGTCGGCCTCAGCAGAAATGACCAGGACCCTGGGAGGCAGGTGCCCAAAGTGTCCTCAGAGCCATTTGGCAGTGTCCATTAACAGCCTGAATGTGTTCCTGTCCTCTGACCTGGTAATCAGGTATCTAGGAAGCTCTCCTGAGGGAGATGTCTAAAATGCATATTTATGCAAAAAGATGTTCCTGCAAGAGGAAGGAGCTGGACCCACTAGCAGGATCAGCCCAGGGCAGGGCCTCCACTCCAACAACAGTGAGGACACTGCCCGAGGAGTAGGAAGTGGATGGAGGGATGCAGCCCCCGCTGCGATTTCTGGACCATCCCAAGATCAGTCCGCGTGGAAAAAAGTGGACCCAGGATAAGGCCAGCCTGCCCCTTCTCCAGGGATATCCCTAAGTGGGGCTGGGCACTGGAGTATGCCAGGGACAAGGTGGCTGGCAGGAGAGTAATTCTTTGGAACACAGGAAAGGTCCTGGCAAACCACATTACTGGGGTGAGCGAGCCTCCTGAGCTCAGAGCTGGCACCAGACACCTGGTCTGTCCTCTCCAGGACAGAGACCAATGTGAACTCCAAAATGGGCCAATGTGATGATCCAGACAGCTAGGATGGGGATGGCTCCCTAGAGGTGATGCAGAGGGACCTCGAGCTGGACAGAGCTGAGGAAGGAGAGGGAGGGCTTGAAGTGTAGAGCCCCTACAGAGGTCAGAGGTCAGATAGGAGGGGCCAGGGAGTGGGATCTCACACAGGGACAGTGGGTCACAGACATCTTCCCAACACATTCAGGGGTGTGGATGGGGTAGCCCCAGCTCTAGGTGGGCCCCCAGGGAAGGGGAGCAGAAGGGACAGGGTGTGTATACCCGTATGTGTTGTATATGTGTGGGGACTTGTCACTTCTCTGCCTTGACTGAACACACCCTTTGGTGTACACATGGCTTTGGGGGCATGAAAGCACATATCTCTCTCTGCTAGTGTACAAGGGAAAGGATCCTCTGAGTTTAACTTTATATCTCATTACTATTGGATACAGAAACCACCAGCCAAGATGCCATTCATGGGAAATCAGGGAATGCCTCCCAGCAAGGGACCCCTCAGCCTGGGCAGGGAGCCATACACAGATGCCACTGCTGTGATGTGTCCTGGCCTGGCCATCTTGAAAATGGCAGGGCGAGTTTCTGACAGGTGCCTGAACCACCTGGGGATGTGGGGTCTCAGACGTGGCAAGGAGGCTGCCCTTTCTCACGCCAAGGTGTCAGCACTCCCTGGCCTCTGGGACCCAGTGCACTACAGGATGATTTGCAAGCAACTGCCTCAGGTCAATGCCAAACAAATGATTTTTGACCACTGCATCCAAAGGCTGACACCTGGCCTTGCTCGGGTTCTGTGTTGAAACCATCTCCCACCAGCAACTCCTTGAATGCTGCCCCCACCCCAGGATGGCAGGGTCCCCAGGGAAGATAATACAAAAGCAAGATGCCCTCATTACCATGGGCCCAAAATAGCTTTTATGCTCCATTTTTCAGACATAGTTACATAATAACCCTGAAAGCCGTTTCATCGTCGGGGAAACAGGTTCCCAGGCCTGCCCAGCCTACCTTGTGCTCCTCAGTCGCCTCACAGCCCTGCCTTGAGCCCCCAAGACCTCAGTGGGGCCCTGGCTGGCACGGGCTGCAAGCCTGGGGGTGGGGCAGGCAGGCCCTCAGGCTGCCCTGCTGCCCTCAGACCGCAGTCTCGGCCTGGCGAGGTGGGCCCCACATAAACTGTGTGTGGTCCGACAGACACTTCCCTGGATGGGCCTCTCTGTGGCGGAATTGTCCCCAGCCCAGGGAACAGAAAGCAAGGACAGGGGCTCAGGAAGGCGAATACTACGGGCTTGTGGAGACAAGACCAATGGTGGTGTGGGTGGCTGGACAGGTAGACACTGAGGGGGAAGACCACAAGGCCAGGATGGGCTGGAGGAGGGCCCGAGTGTGGCACCGAGGAGGTGGGGGGCGGGCTGAGGAGCATCACAGGCTCTCTGTGGATCCTCCCCTTCCCTCAACTGCTTGTCGCTTCTGTGAGCAAGTCCCAGCAGCTCAACCTCCAGGGCACTAGTCCCAGCCAGTGTCATCTCGCACTAAGATGTCCTTATAATCGCCTCCCCAACCCCCTGTCTGAAGCCTGCCCTGCACACTGCTGCCAGAAGCTCCTTCCTCTCCTTTGCTTTATTAAGCTCAACTCATGTCACACTCCTGTTTGAAACACGAAGAGGTTGGCAGTTCCTACACAATTTAAACACAGAGCTACCACAGGACGCAGTAGTCCACTCCTTAGTACAAAGCCCATGAAATGAAGACCTCCGTCCACACCAACACTTGCACATGTGTGTTCATAGCCACCAAAAATGTGGAAATAACCCAAATGTCCGTCGATGGATGAAGCATAAACAGTGTGGTTTATCTACACAATGGAATATTACTCAGCCATAAAAAGGAATGAGGCTTTGACACAAGCTACAACGTGGATGAACCTCAAAAACATGAGGCTCATGAAAGAGGCCCGACACAAAAACCCACATTAATATGAAATGCCCAGAACAGGCAAATCCATAGAGACAGGAAGCAAATCAGTGGTTGCCAGGGGTTGGGGGAGTGACCGATCATGGAGACAGGGTCTCCTTTGGGGTTGAACGCAATGATTTGGAATTAGTTAGGAGTGATGGTTCACAACACTATAAATGTGCAAAATGCCACTGAAAGGTGTACTTTAAAATGACAAATTTCATGTTTTGTGAATTTTACCACACACACACACAAACCCCTGAAGAAATGAAAAGCAGCCCCAAGGTACTGGCCAAGGGCCAAGCACACATCAGTGTGGAGGGGAGTGGCAGTCGGGGCCCAGAGCATTCCTTTCCAAGCCCTCACCGGTGGGACACCAGTATGGGTGAAGGACAGTCACCAAGAACAGTGTCCCTGTTCTTAGGGCAGTGTCCTCTAACTGGGAAGCTACCACGGCCCCACAGGTGTATGCTGAAGAACATGAGCTGCTGATCAGAGACCCTTCGCCACGTGGCTTCTTGGCTACTGCACATCCCCTCAAAAGGCAGCCTGGGATGGACAGACCTGCCTGGCACCCATCCCAGGAGTGGCGTGGCCACCCATCCTCTGGGGTGGGTTCCACAAGCCCAGGTCAGAGCCTGCAACCTGGCAGGCAGCAGTGTGGCAGCTGCAGTTGCGGCCTTCCTGAGGACTGAGAGCATTTCAAAAAATGTAAACTGGTGGCCAACTTAAATTTTTTTTTTTTAATATATTAACTTAAGCGTCAGAATTGCTGACTTCTCCTGAAACACTAAAAGTGGCAACAACTTGGGGCCTGGACTTCTGGCTGGCGATTTTTCATTAGCCACAGCAGGGCCACAGCTCCCCAGCCCCGCAGGCATGGGGGCAACATGGGCCCCGTCATACCCCAAGCCTGAGCCTGGGCTCTAAGAGGGTTGACACTCCCTGAGGTGACCCAGCTGGCTGCAGACCCAGGGCCACCAAACCCAGCTTGTCCCTGCTGCCCCTTGTTCCAACTCAGCAGCTGTGTGGCCTGACCCAAGGCCCAAAGGGAGGAAGCCCCAGCCCCACCCCAAGAAGCAGGCCAACTGGGACAGAAAGGTGCAGAGCTAGCAGGCTGCATGTGGGCCAAGCGAGGCCCAGAATGCAGGTCTCATCCTGAGCCAAAACCCCCAAAAATCCACTGCTGCATGTTCAGCATTTAACCATTAGAGGCCTCAGGCAGAGTAGACTCCTCAGTGCCCAGAGGCCTACAAAGCCCTGGGGAGGGGTCAGTGGCAAAGGCAGAGGTGTCAGCAGTCAGACCCAGTGGGCACTGTCTTGCTCAAGAGTTAGGGGCTCCTGAGGTGGGGGTGGGGGGCAGGCACAGCGTACACTACAACTATACCCAGTCCCTATATGAGGGAAGAGCTCAACACAGCCCTGAAGCCCAGCCACTCAGGAGTCCCAGAACATCCTACGTGTCTGGCCCAGCTTACCAATCCCCTCCAGAGAGGGTCCACTGGGCACTGCCCAGGGCCAGCAGGACAGGGTACCTAGAAACACAGGGAGCCAGATGACCCACGGTGTTGGAAAAGAGGCAGCAGGAGAAGCCAGCGGTCCGTGCTGTCTGGGACAAACTGCCTGCTCATGTGTTTGCCCACAGCATAAACAGGTCATGGTGCTCCAGGCACTGAGTCGGGCAGCAGGTGCAGAAAGGAGGCAGAGGATTTCTGAGTGAGAGGCCATGCAGGAAACGGGAGCCGGGGAGGGGGAGGCCAGGTGGCCAAGGAGGTGACACTGGAGCTGGGAAGAGTACAACAGGTGGGAGGCCCAGAAAGTATAAAGGCCCTAGGGTCAGGGTGAGCGTGCTGAGCGAAGAGGGCTAGCATGGAGGGGAACAAGGGTACCAGGCCAGGCCACCTACCAGTAAGTGATGGGGGGAAAGAAGGGCTCAGAGTCTCTTGGGACCTCACTCTGAGTATGATGAAAAGCCAGTGGAAGGAAGGATTTAAGCCAGAGTAACCTGGGTCACCTTCCCTTTCAGGGTCCCCCACGATGGGAGGAGCTGGCAGAGGGGCTTGTGGGGGTCAGGTGATGAGTGAGCAAAAAACCCATCAACAGCAGGTGGGGATGGGACCCCTGAACACAATGTATTCCAGGGTGGGACCTGATGTGACATCTGGAGGGCTGAGTTGTCATCCAGGCACAAGTAAGATCGCCCAGGGCAGATGTGACCTGGAGACTCACCTGTCCAAGACACTGTGTGCTCTCAGATCACACGTACCCATGGGTACACTCAAAGCTTCCCACTAGGTCCCAGAAAGGTGTCAACAAGCTCATCAGCTCACCCCAATTTCCACCCACAGGCTTATACGGACATGGCCCCTGGCTGGCCCCCAGACCCATGCTGTCTGTCCCTCTCCTGTCCCCATGCAGGCACTGGACATCCTTCTTCCCAATGTTTCCCGCCTTCCCATCCAGTCCCTCCCTGGATGATTATGAAAGGTGCAGCAGCTATCCTTGGATTCTCATCACCCCGGGGGCTGGGACCTCCAGCAGGCTTCCCACCACTGCCTTCAGGAAGAAGTCCAACGTACCTGCAGGACAAGGCCAAGACAGAGTCTCCAACTATCCTGTCCCCTTGGGTAGCACCTTCTCATGTACATCACCCCCATGCCAAGCCCCTACAGATGCTCTGTCCTGCACCAGGTGCACCTTTTCCTGACCCACTGGACAAACCTCACTTGAGGCACCACTGGGCTCAATGTGGCACCCCCATGCCCCACAGGCACCTGCTGCTCCAGAGGCAGCTACAGCCCTTTTACCTCCAAGCACCATGAAGGCTCAGAGCCGGCACTAATCAGATATGTGTCAATGAGGGCACCTCTCCAGCCTGGTGCCTACGGCTACCCTTGCAAGGGGCCCCCTTCCTCTCTGTCCCCCTACTCTTCCCCTGGCCTCGGTCCTGGAGCTGAGCTTCCTCAAACACAGCCCTCTGTGCTTCTCATGGTCACTCCTCTAGGGAGGCCCTGAATGCCAAGTCAGCCATCAACCCCTGAGTGCCAGTGGCTATCCTGAGACCCCTCTGTGATATACACAGGATCCTCCTCCATCCAGCAGCCCCCACCAGGCTCTCGTTCTCCTGAGTCTTCCACCTTACAACCCCTGCTCCTCCTGGCACTGGCAGATGGCAGATGCCAGATCTTCCCTAAGTCACAACCAGAACCCTGGGGCGGGGGTGGGGAGTGCCCATTCCTCCCTCAGGCCTCCCCATCATAGCTGGCCTGACAGTCACCTCTCCATCATAGCTCCTGAGCCCCCTGAGGTCCCATGACTCCAGCACCTAGTCTCCTTGCTCCCCTAACCAATCTTTTCTCAAGCTATCCCTAAACTCAAAGCCATTCCGGGGTCTCCCCTTCCCTATCCCTACACTCAGCTTCAGGGTCACATCTAAGCTCCCATTTCGGCTCTCTGGGGCCCATGGGAATCTGGCTTCCATCTCCGTTCTCTCCTCTCTTGCCACCTGTCCCCTACCCAGATTCACCTCATACCACATTCAGGCCCCAGACAATCCCCCTCCAGGCCTCTGTGTCTTCACCCTCACTATTCTTTTCCTCCCGAAGACCGTGTCCCTCCCTATGCCCTTCCTGTTCCACCACAGAGCTCTCCTCTAGGCAACTTCCAGGATTGGCCCCATCCTCTGGCAGCCTCCTCTCTCCTCTAAGTCAGTAGCTCCCCAGGGCATGACTTCCTCTGCGGACCACCGAGTGTGTGCGGGTCCAGTCCTCATTCTTGGACCTGGCCAGGCCCAAACTGACCAGGCCCGTTATGTGCTTGCCCAGGGTCACATAGTTGGGAAGAGGAGAGTAGGACTTCATACTGTAGATGGCAACATGACCCAAAGCTATCTACACTCAATGCAATCCTTATCAAAATCCCAACAATGTTTTTTGCAGAAATAGAAAAACCCACCACAAAATTTATATGGGATATCAAGGGAGCCTGAATAGCCAGGACAATCTTTTTAATTCAAAAAATATTTTATTTATTTATTTTTAGAGAGAGGAGAATGGAGGGAGAGAGGGAAAGAAACATCAATGTGTGGGAGAAACATCAATCGATTGCCTCTTGCACACTCCCAAACAGGGACTGAACCTGCAACCCAGGCATGTCCCCTGACTGGTAATCAAACCAGTGACCTTTCACTTCGTGGAACGACACCCAGCCCACTGAGCCACACCAGTCAGGGCACCAAGCCAATCCTTTTTTGTTCTCCTTTTTTCCCCTCTTTTTTTTGTTGTTCTTTTTAGAAGAAAAAAGTTGGAGGGTTCATGCTTCCTGATTTCTAAACTTACTACAAAGCTACAGGAATCAAGACACTGTGGTAGTGGCATAAAAGACAGGCATATAGACCAATGGAAAAGAACAGAGAGCAACAGACCCGTGTGTATATGGTCAAGTGATTTTTGACAAGGTGCCAAGACCATTCAATGGGGAAAGGACAATCATTTCAAACAAATGGTGCTGGGAAAGCTGGATATTCACAAGAGAAGACTAAACTTGGTCCAATACCTTACACCATATAAAAATATTAACTAATCATGGATCAAAGACCTAAAGCTAAAACTATAACTAAAACTGTAAGAACTAAAATCATAAAACTCAGAAGAAAAAACAGTGAAAAAGCCTTATAACATGAGATTTGGCAATAACTTCTTGGCTATGACACCAAAAGCACAGTCAACAAAACAAAAAATATGTAAACTGGACTTTGTTAAAATTAAAAACATTTGTGTATCAAAGGATACAATCAACAGAGTGAAAAGGCCCCATTCCTGTGGAACGTGAGAAAATATCTGCAAACCATATATCTGATAAGGGATTAATATCCAGAGTATATACAGAACTACTAAAACTCAACAACAAAAACAAACAACCCGATTCAAAAACGGACAAAGAACTTGAACAAACATTTTTCCAAAGAAAATTTACAAACAGCCAATAAGCACATGAAAAGATGCTCAACATCACTCATCACCAGGGAAATGAAAATCAAAACCATGAGATACCACCTCTAGGATGGCTATAATTTAAAAAAATAAAAACAAAATAACAATTGTTGACAAGGATGTAGAGAGATTAGAACTATTGGTAAGAATGCAGCTATAGTACTATGGAAAACAACATAGAGGTTCCTTGAAAAATTAAACACAGAATTACCATATGATCCAGCAATCCCACTCCTGGGTATATACCAAGAACAAATGGAAGCAGGGATTCAAAAAGATATTTGTATAGACAGTCCCCGACTTACGATTTTTTTACCTTACATGACGGTGCGAAAGCCATACAAATAATAAATTACACAAGATATTTAACACTTTATTATAAAATAGGCTTTATGTTAGCTGATGATTTTGCCCAACTGTGCGGTAATGTAAGTATTCTGAGAACATTTTAGGCGAGGCTAAGCTATGTTCAGTAGGTTAGGTGTATTAAATGCATTTTGACTTAGCGTATTTTCAACTTACAATGGGTTTATTGTAACTTAACCCCATCATTAAGTCGAGGCACATCTTCATCTCTCTGTACACCCATGTTCATAGCAACATTATTCACAATAATCAAAAGGTGCAAGCAACTCAACTTGCCCACTGAAGGATGAATGAATAAACAAAATGTGATACAGATATGCAATGGAATATTATGCAGCCTTAAAAAGGAAGGAAATTCTGACAACTGCTAAAACATGGATGACCCTTGAGAAGATTACGTTCAGTGAAATAAGCCAGACACAAAAGGAAAAATACTGTATGACTCCACTTATATTAAGTCGCTAGACAAGTTAGATCCACAGAGACAGAAGAATGGTGAGTGCCACGAGATGGGGGAGGGGAAATGGATAGTTAGTGTTTAATGGTGACAGAGTTTCAGTTTTGCAAGATGAAAAGTTCTGGAGCTGGATGGTATGATGGCTGCACAACAATGTAAGTGTTCTTAATGCCGCTGATCTGTACACTTAAAAATGGTTAAGATGTTATGTATATTTTACCACAATTTTAAAAAGATATTAAAAGAAAACTAGCACTTCACTTGTGTGGAATTCCTACCAAAAAAATCACCATAGTCCAATCGCAAGAAAACATCAGACAGAACACACCCTGAGTGGCAGTCTACAAAAAGACTGGACAGGTCTCAAGGGGCTGAAGGTCATAGACAACAAAGAAACCCTGAGCAATGATCACGGATCTGGGATTGTGACAGGACGACTAAATGCAATGTGGGAGCCTGGATATGATCCTAGGCCACAGACAGGTCATCAGGGGACACCTGGGGAAATCCGAATGCAGTCTGGAGTCTAATTAATAGAACCGTGATGATGATGCTATTCTGGTTGGACCAACCCATCCCGGTCATGTGAGATATTCACAGCCAGGGGCCATGGGAAGTGCCGGTGCTATCTTTGCATCTTTTCACTAAATCTAAAATTATCTCAAAAGAAAAAGTGATAAGAAACTAATGCATCACTTCCCCAAAAAGGATACTGAATAAACATTCAGAGTGTTGTGGTATCTGTCATATGTCAAGCTGTAGCACTGGGTATGTTGGGTAATACCCTGCTCTCGTACTGCCCCATGGGGACCCTGATGCTGGCCAGGGACAAGACTAAGTGCTTCAGGAGAGCACCTTGTCTAATCTGAACAACTCTACAGAGGGAAACTGAGGCACAGAAAGGAGTCATTTGGGGAAAGCTGGCAGAGACAGGGCCTGAACTGCAATGACAATCCACTTGGTCAGGTGTGGAAGGGGCCACAGAGTGGGTTCTTGGGCACAAGTGATCCCTAGCAGGCCCTCTGTTATAGACCCTCGGGGCTCCTCCCTGCATTTGCTGAGCCAGTGGCAGGAATTAGTGGTTGCTTGCCACTTCGGGCATAAAGGAGGCTGCTGGGCCCATAAATCACTCCTGAGGCTGTGCATTGATTCTGTGACAATTTAATGAGCCGTTCCTGTCCTAATTATAGCTATCAAACTCCACCTGACTGGAAGGACATTGGGAGAGAGACAGTACCAATGCTCACATGTGTGAAAGGACCCATGGAAGAGGACTGCAGGGATCTGTCTCTCCAGTTACCTGAGAAACACTGAAATTGACCTCAACACAAGAGAGGCTCTTAGCCAGGAGGGCATGGACACAGTGACCATGCTGAGTCTCTGGCAGAGTGGACAGCTCTTGTGTCTTTGTGGGGTGCACTCCACCTCCCCATGTCCCCAGCCCAAGGACTGGCAGCCCTGTAGAGCTAGCGCTGGGCACTCTGCTTCCCAGAGACTTCCAGGTGAGTGACCAGGTGGCATGCACCCACCCACCTCCATGCCCAGGTGAGCTGCGTCAGATGCACAGAGGAAAAGGGAGGCACTTAGGGTTCTCTGTTTTCAATTTTCACCAAAGTTTTGAGACATAAATGATTTCTTTTATATATATATAAAAAGGGGGAAGGCAGAGCCCATCCCTGCAACCCCAGCTGGCAGGGAAGGACAAACAGCAAGCACTCTCAGGACCTTCTTCGCTTGAGAGGGAGCCCCAGGCACTGGGCATTCAGAAGACCACTGAACTCCAAGGATTATATCTGGAAACAGGGTGTTCAGATACTTGACAGCCGATGAGGAAAAAAGTCTGTCCTTTGCTGGGTGTGTGTAGACTCAACTCTCTGGACAGAAGAACATGCTCTGGATTTGGGATGAAACCTCCATGACCAGTGAAGCATCGGGATGGGACCTCGGAGAAGGAGGAATTTCACATATGGAATTAGCGCTCGAGGTCTCCTCTCTTGTTTCAGAAATGCCTTTCCTTGTACCGGGCCACCAGAACATGAAGTTGAAGCCATTTAATATAAGCCTCCCTGTTCACGCCCCTGGAAATCAGATTCCCGATTTTAGGTGAAAGAATTGTCAAGTCGCCAAGTCAGCAAGTCCTGGTCTGTACCAAGTCTGAATTCATTCCCCTGGTGCTAACCTCCCTTGGTGGACACCTACCCCAATACCCTCTCAGATCCCTAAAGTCCCCTCCTTGGTTTCCCCAGGCCTGTCCCTATATAGTAACGGGAGCAATCTTTGCTAAACCTGCATCTCAAGTAGGCCCTGCTCCTAACCGAGCACCCCCACGCCAGAACCAGGCCCATGAAGCATTACCCACTGAGCTCAACCTGCCCTTGATCCCACAACAGGTCTCACACTCCCCATCTCCACGGCTCAACCTCATCACCAGGGGCTCAGCCCAAATGTCACTTCCCTCAAAAGGTCCCCAACCCATTCCACTCTCTGAGTTATGACTTCAGGGCCATGATAAGGGACCAGCTGGCCACTGGCATGGTTTCCCCTAAGGGCAGGGTCCCATCTGACTTGTTCTGTAGGGCCCCGCACAACATGGGTGCTCAATAAATACCAATTGAAGGAGGGTCTTTTCCATCCAAACCCTATCCTCTGCAGGGCACCTCATGGGGGACCTCATTGAAAGATCCAATACTTCTCATGTTCTCCCCAGGGCACTTGGGGGGCCACCCACCCCTGCCTACTCCTTCCTGTCACACACTGCACATGGCCAATACAAACTCCAAGTTTCTCCCTGAAGTTCAGCAAACTTGAGCTCCACAAAGACGATCACACTATCCACCTGGCTCCGTGCCCCTCAGAGCCTGATTTACTTTCCCAGATGGAGAACAGGACCACATGCTACACTCCTGCTGCTTAAGGGGGAAGCCTGACAGTATAGTGGGAAACCAAGGAGATTCCAGAGTGAATGGGAGACAGGGCTGCCCTCAGGGAGGTCAGTCACCGTCCAGTGCCTGCTTAGTGCCTGCTAAATGCCCACTATGCACCTGCTCAGTGTCTGCTGAGTATGCCCTTGTATCTGCTGTATACCTCCTGGATGCCTGCTGACTACGTATGTGCCTGCTGTATGTCCACCAAGTATCTGCTAGTACCTGCTGAATACATATGTGCCTACAGTACCTGCTGAATGCCTGTCATATGCCCATCTTAGTGCCCATGAGCGCCTCCTGCTGTGTGTTGGCAGAGCACATGCCTCCAAAATCTTAGCAGCAACCATACAGTAAGTATATGTGTGTGGGGCCCCATTTTGGACACACTACACGCATTAACCCATCTAAGTGTCACCATAGTCCAATGAGGCAGAGACCACTGAGACTCCGAATTCACGCAGAGGGAGCTAAGCCCAGAGGGAATATCTGGGTTTAAACTCGCCCAGGAGGAAGTAAGGAAAAGCCTGCCACATGGCCCTGGCAGGCACCAGGAGTTTAGACAGGAGTCCTACGTGCCTATCTAAACACCCTAAGGAAGAGGCCCTGGTCTCACTTTGTTTCCATTTGACAAATAATAAAATGCTGACTCTCCGAGCCCTTGGACCACGAGGCAGTTGGTGGCTTCCTCGTCTGTGAACCTGAAGCCCCACCTGGCTGGTGGCACCATAGCCATGCCCCACCAGAGCAAGCAATCTCTGCCCAGGGGCCCAGTTGGACATGATGGCAGGTGGGAGGGGAAAAGAGGGGGTCAGAGACACCCTGGCCAGAAACAAAGGGCTGTGCCACCCTACAAACTCCAAAGTGAGGTGGCACTCTTCCATCCCTGCCCCTTTCTCTACAGGTCCCCAATCGCAGCCAGGGAGGCCCCCATCTTGCCTTCCTTCCTCTCACCTCCCAATAAATGCTGTTATTATTAACCCCTATATGCCCCAAATCAGCCTTCCCTCTGTCCCCACTGTTGGTCACCCCAAGCTGCTGTGCCTACCCCCACACCTGGTTGCTTGGATGCATGGAATGAACAAAATACCTATCTGGTTTGTAAAACACCAGGGACAAACTCCAAGGTCCTCGATCAACAGTTACAAACTAAAGCTCAGTGCATGCCATGGTTGTCCATGGCTGTGTTAAGAAATACACAAGCCCGAGGTTCAGTCACAGGTTTGAACCCAGCACCTCCACACAGTAAACCATGGGATCTCTCATGCCTCAGCTTCTCACCTGGGCAACTGGGGATGCAACAGGCTCTTCCTCTGGATCACTGCAACAACCCACTAGGTACACGCACATGGGCTCTAACCCCTCTAGTCACTCATGTTGCCATCCCACAGGAACCCTCCATGGCTCCCCACTGCCCACATGCAGGGCCTGTCCCACGGCCCTCCACCACCCAAACACTTCCCTGCTAGAGCTCCGCCCACTCAGCCTACTCCTTGAACAGTTTCCTCAGTGTACAGGGTTCCAGCAGCCTGTGCCCCACCCTAACCAGGTGGCAAACTTCCACAGCAGTATAGACAGGAGAACACAAACAGCCACTGGGTTAGTCCAGCCTAGGTCCAACCCCAGCTCCCCCTCTAATGCTCTCTGAGCCTTGGTCTCCCACTCTAAATGTGGGACCTCCACCCACCCTTCTGCACCTGCATAATCCCAGCACATAGAGGGGGACACCACAGAGCTACTGCTGCCAGCTGGCTCTCTAGGGTAGAGCCGTCCTGAGCACTGCAGGGTGTTAAGTTATATCCCTTATCACCACTCCACCCCTCAAGTCATAACAACCAAAAATGTCCCCAGATGTTTACAAGTACCCCCAGGGGACAGAATCAGCAAGGAATACCCATTTGTGATGTTCCCCAAGGACTGCGCTCAGGCCAGTACCCCCTAACCCCCGCCCAAGCAAGACCTCACCCCTGACCTCTGAATGGCATTTCCTAGAGATTCTGTTTAAGAAGAAATCCTCAGCACCACAGACAATCCCAGTCCCTGAGGCCGTCACCTCCCCTCACTGGGGCAGCACTGAAGGGAGCCCCAGGCCCTGAGCCAAAGCCAGAAAACCCCCAGCACAGAGAGCAGCAGAAAAAGGACAATGGAGCCTTCCATAAGGTCTACAACAGCCTGGCAGGGTAACTCAATTACCGCTACCGGGTCAGAGGACTCACTGCATGGACAAGAGTCACCAGGCTCTGTGCCCCCAGCCAGCTTGGGGACAGTGAGATCAAACACCCGCTCTGGCTGTATGAACCAACAGTGACTATGACTGTGCCACAACTGAGGGCCAGACAGCCTGCTCACCCCCTGACTGAGGCTGATCCTCGCCTGGCACAGCCGAGGTGACTTCAGCGTCCAGGCCTCCCAGCAAGGCCTGCATGGCAGGGTCCCAACCCTCACTCAGAATTCAGGCCCCCCACACCGAACCTACAGAAGCAGAATCTTGGGGGAGCCCAGGAGTCTGCATCCTTCAGCTACAAGATGGTTCAAAGGCCCTCGAAAGGAGACGCAACTCCCACCATCCTCCCAATCTTCCATGTTGCTCTAGGTCAGTGGGTCTCAAACTGCAGGGTTGCAAACTCCTGTAAAGGGCTAGATGGTAAATACTCGCATTTTTGCCTCTCCAGGCTACATGGTCTCCACCACAATGACTGAACTCTGCCATATACCAGATGTAAGCAAATGGGCATGGCTGTGTTCTAACAAAACTTTATTTACAAGAACAGGTCCAAGTGGGCTCTGCAAGCAACAGAAGGTTCTAGGTTGTGCTTTTAATTTCTTGTTCTGAACATATCATGTGTGCTCATCCTGGGCCTTAACACCAGCTCTGCCCCTTCTCAGCTGGGGCCTCAGTTTCCCCATATGTACAGAGAAGGGGTAACACCTCCTCTCTGAGGGCGAGTAAGCAACAAGAATAGAGGTTCAGTGAAAGCCACATCGTGCCAGGGAGAAACTGAGAGTGCAGAGGGCAAACATTACCCCTCACCATAGGATCAGAACCTCAAACCCTGACCTCATATGCCCACTACACCCTGCCACACTCTTAGTCAGTTCCTGATGGGCCCTGGGGCCCCTGGCTCCTGCTGTTGTCTTTCTGGCTTGTTCACTGTCACTGTTGGACCCAGTGTGGAGTGAGGTCCCTAGTTCCTGGAGGTGGCTGAATAAAGGGTCCACCCAGGCCTCAAAAGGCAACATGGTACATACAACCTGTGAGCCAGCCAGAGGACAGATGTACATGCCTGTAGATGGCCCCTAGGCCCACCATCTAAAGATTGTTTCCACAAGGTACATGGACTCTGCGGGCTCTGTCTCAGCCTGAGGAAGAGTATCCCAAGCTTGCTATTACAGATGACCACCAGCCAGGTAAAACAACAGGAATTTATTCTCTCACAGCTCTGGAGACCAGATGTCCAGAATACAGGTGTCAGCAGGGCTGTACTCCCTCTGAAGGCTCTAGGGGAGAATCTTTCCTTGTCTATTCCAGCTTCTGGGGCTCTAGGCATCCTTGGCTCGTGGCTGTATCGCCCCAGTTGCCGCCATCATCATCACATGACCTTGTCCCTATGTGTCTGTATCCTCTCCTCTTTTCATAAGATCACCACCCATTGGATTTAAGACCACCCTAAATCCAGGATGATCACATCTTGAGATCATTACCCTAATTATATCTGCAGAGATTTCTTTTCCAAATAAGGCCACAGTCACAGGTTCTGGGGGTCAGAACGTGGGCAAACCTTTTTAGGGGTCAGGGTATGAAGCTGACAACCAGGAGAGTACTGAGGCTGCTGGGGCCTTCTGGGGGCAGGGGACAGCTCCCCAACCTTTCAGCAGAGCAGCTCACGAAGTCCTGCATGTGTGTATGTGTGGAGGCTACAGATGGTACCAGACATTTGGAACAGCTAGCACAGAGGCAAATGGTGCCAAAGCCATAACTGGGGCCAGGACTCGGGGTAGCCTCCAAGCTCAGCACACCTGAGCCACCACTGCACTTTCCTCCAGCAGGTACAGAGCTACCCCTGCCACAGGGTAGTGTCAGAACACCCCTGTTCCTTCAATGCAGCCAGAGCTGCAGCCAGGCTGAGCCAAGTGAGCTACTTTGCTTGCAGGCTTTTTCTGGTCTGGGTCTGCTCCCTGGGATGCTCAGAACTTCCTGTGTCCTGAGCCCCTGGCAAGAGGGCAACACGCCCCACATGCAATCTACCCACATATCCTGGTGGCTCTGATGCCAAATTATCACCAAAATCCACTGATTCTGTTCAAGCTACACCTCTTGACTCCCCAAACTACACACTGCAGCAACCTCTCACTGTCTGCTGCCTTCCCCCTTGCCAGTTCAACTCACACCCATCTTTGCAGGACAGAAAGCACCCTCAAATAGTTAAACAGAGAGTTACCATATGGTTGAGCAACTCCACTCCTAGGTGTACACCCAAAGGAAAGGAACACCTGAATCTACATGAGCACTTGGATATGAATTTCCACGGCAGCACTATTCACAACGGCCAAAAGGTGGAAACAACACACATGTCCGTTGACTGACAAAGGATAAACAAAACGTGGTCCATCCACACAATGGAATATTACTCAGCCATAAAAGGACTAAAGCACTGACACAGGCTACAACATGGATGAACCTTGAAACATCATGCCAAGTAAAAGAAGCCAAACATAAAAGCCCACATGGTGCATAATCCCACTGATATGAAATGTTCAGAACAGGCAAATCCACAGAGACGGAAATCAGATTAATGGTTGCCGGAGGCTGGGGTAGTGAGGAGTGACTGTTAACGGGGATGTGGTTTCCTTTTGGGGTGACAGAAATGTTCTAGAACTAGACAGAAGTAATGGTTGCACAACATGTAAATGTACTAAAAAGCCATTGAATTGTACTCTTCAAATGGGTGGGTCGAATGTATTAGGAATTATATCTCAATACAACCGTCACAACACTAAGCAGCAGCTCAGGCTTCCTACCATCACAAACACTCCTCCCTCAGGTGGCATCCAGGGTTTGCAAAACCATGCCAGCTTTACCTCTCCCACCCTCTCATGCCAGACTCTCTGGCCTCTGACCTGTCCTCAACTTTGCCCGGCCCTCCCCACCTTGGAGCCCTGCATCTGTCTGTCCTACACCTGGGGTACTCTTGCCTGGCATGGGAGGTTCTGTGTCGCTGTACAGGTGTTAGCCACCCCCAACAAGTCAAGCCACATCACCCTGCTTCTTCTGAGACCTTGTGCTTCATTCATTTGCAGCAATTCTCTCCTGGCAAAACCACGCCAGCTTCCCAAAAGCACAGCCCTTATATGCTCTGAATGCTGCATTACTGCACCCAATATAATCCATGGGACATGCTGGACAATCAAAAATGTTATTAGCCCTGGCTAGTGTGGCTCAGTGGCCCGAGCGCTGGCCTGTGAACCAAAAGGTTGCTGGTTCGATTCCCTGTCAAGGCACATGCCTGGACTGCGGACCAGGTCCCATTTAGGGGGCAAACAAGAAGGAATCAAATGAAGTTTCTCTTCCTCTCTTTCTCCCTCCCTTCTCTCTCTGAAAATAAATAAAATATTTTTTAAAAATGTTATTATGTGGAATGAACAAGCTACCCCAACTTTATAGGACTGGATTCAAAGAGTTAAAAAATCTGCTCAAAGTCACACAGCAGAGTGCCACAGCCCCTCCCTGCATATCATGCTACCCAAGTCTGAGAACGGTAAAGGAACATTTGTACACCCTCAACACGAAAGTGGTCTCCCTGGCATCACACCCTGTTCCCCCACCCAACCTGGCCCTCATGCCCCTGCTTCTCAGGCAGGTGGCAGAGTTGATTTACTCATCATGCTGAATGGCCTTTCACATGGGAAAGCACTGCGGACATGTCCATCACCACTGAGAACCATGAGCAGACACACAGAAACACGAGTGGCCCTGCTCCCTCCAGCAGTGGGCAAGCTGTCCTGCAGAATTCACGAGAGAAGATAACCTACAAGCAGGGCCACGCCCCATGTGTTAGCATGTGCAGGCGAAACCCTAGTGTGTACTGCAGAGGGAGGCAGTGAGGGAAGGCTGCAGCCACAGAGCGAGGGCGGGAGGGGAACCTGCATTAAGTGGGTTCACTCACCTGCACCAAGCACTGCAATATACCATTCGCCACAGGCAATGGCCAAATGGTTTAGGAGTACGTTTGTTTCTCCTGGTCCCAGGTAACAGAAAAGCCATCAGCCTGCCCAGGTGGTACAGCCATGAAAGTAGGAGCAGAGCTCTGAAATCTATCTGCCCAGGTACGAGGGTTGCACCCCTGCCCACTCAGCATTCCCTCCAAACTGAAGGTTTTTGGGCCTATGCATTGCTGATATCTAGGGCCAGATCACTCGCTCTCTGTGGTAAGGTCCATCCGTAGGGTGGTGAGCAGCATCCCTGTTTTCTACCCACCAAATGCCAGCAGCACCCCCACTCCCAGTCATGACAACCAAAAATGTCTCCAGTCATTGCCATATGCCCCTTGAAGGGCAGAACTGCCCCCAGCAGAGAACACTACTCTGTACCTAAAATCCAGTATAAGCTCATCTCTGCCTGGAAACCAAGCCCATCCCACCTCCCCAAATCCTGAAGTAAAGGCAGGCAACAGAGAGAGGGACGGAGGAGATGGGAAATGGTTACCACGGCTGAGAGTAATGCTGTCTCTGTATCTTAAAATTTTTTTCTATTAACAGATGGATGGATAAACAAAAGGTGGTGCATTGTACAATGGAATGTTATTCAGCCATAAAAAAGAACAGTCTTCTGATTCATGCTTCAACATGGATGAACCTTGAAAACATGCTGAGTGAAAGAAGGCAATCACAAGATGTCACATAGTGCATGATCCCACTTACATGAAATGTCCAGAACAGGTAAATCCATAGAGACAGAAAGCAGATTGGTGGTTGCCAGGAGCCGGGGGAGGGTGGAACGGGGACTGACTGCTCATTAGTACCAGGTTTCTTTTGGGGGAAATGAAAATGTTTTGGAATTAGACAATGATGATGGTTGTACAACTCTGTAAATACACTAAAAACCACTGAATTGTATACTTTAACCAAGTGTACAAGTGTACAAACAGGTTGTTAAAGGAACTTTTTCAATAATAATCCATTCCCAACCCTAAGGCAGAAACAGGACCTCCAATCATGAAGTCAGCCATGAACTTCATACAACCCCTTCTTCCTGTCATACTACATACACATGACATCAATTGTGTGCTAGCACACAGTATGTGCTGGAGACACGATGACATGGACACTCCCTGCCCTCAGAAGACCCGACTTATGGTGTCATTCCAGTTGCTCACTTTCATTCTTTCATTCATTCACCTACCATCTCTTCCTCTATGTTCTGAGTGAGAACATGAGTTGCTGGAGCAGGGACAGGCAGAGCCTAATGACAGTGAGCGCCCAACCAATATATGCCAAATAAATGAACAGAAATGAAGACACACATTCTAGTCTATAAGGTCACGATCTCACGGAGAAACAGGCAACTAATTAAAAAATAACATGACCTGAAAATTCCAACTGAAAAATCAGACTGAAGCTGAAGTCACAGAGGTAGGTCGGCTTGGGATGGTCAAATCGGTAGTCAAATAGAGAGAGCAGCGACATGGGTGTCAAACCCTCTCTGAGGCCCCAAGGTGCAGAGTGGGGGTCCCACTGCTCTGCAGGAACACAGAGGACATTACCAACACCGGTGCGAAGCGTGCTTGCCTCCTGATCCACAAGAAAGGGCTTGCCAGACATACTTCACAAAGAAAGACAAGGCCTGAGGAGCTCAGTATTTTGCCATGATCACACAGCTAGAGGGCTGAGGCCCAGGAAAGAAGCCAGGCCACCAACACAAGCCCCAAACAAGCCCACGCTCCAGGGCCACAGTGGCTTCCCAGGTGAGGTTAGCAGGTAACCAGGTCTGCCTCTGCACACCAGACCCAGCCATCTGAGGAAACCTGTCCCTCCACCCTGTTCCTAAGGGGCCAAGGGCCACCCTGTTCCTTTGTCCCAGTGGAAAGAACATCACCTGATCCCCACCATACAGGCAGCACAGGGAAGAGGCAGTTGTCTCCGCTTTAAGCTCCAGGACTGAGCACATCTGCCTTCCTGACCCTCTCAGGGCCCCACAAGGGAGGGCACCTGACCTTGCCCTCAGGTTACCAAAAGGTCTATTCCACCTCAGGTCTTGCAAGTGGGGGCACATGTCCTTCTGCTGACACCCAGAAAAAGAGGCACAGGCACCAATGATATAGACACCTGTCCCTTCAGGTAGCAACATGTGGCGTCACTTGTCCCCTCAGGTATCAGTGATGTGGGAGCACCTATCACTCATCCCCAGCTACCTGCGATGCTTTCAAGCAAAGCCCAGTTCATACACCTCAGTGTCATCCTGTCTCCACTAGGTAGCAATAACATGGGGCCGCCTGTCTCTCTCAGATAACAATGATGTGAAAACACCTGTCACTGTTAGGTTATAATGTTGTGGCACCTGCTACCTCCAGGTGTTAATGATATAGCGGCCCCTACCCCTCCAAGGTAACAATGATGTGAGGGCACCTGTCCTCCCCCGCCCTGGTCCGGGTGGCAATGATGCGGGGGCACCTGTCTCCATCAAGTAGCAATGATGTTGGGACAACTGTCCCCACATTAGGTAACAATGATGTACTAATGACATGGAGGCCCCTGGCCCTCCAGGTAGCAATGATGTTAAGGCACCTGTACGCCATCAGGTACCGATGATGTGGGACACCAATTACGCCCACGACGCCCAGAAAGTGGGGACACCTGTCCCCTCTGGCCCGGCCAAGCCCCGCCCCGCTGCGCGCCCCGCCCCCGCCGCGCGCCCCCGCCCCGTGCACGCGCTGGACACGCGCCTTCTCCTCCTCCCTCTTGGCCCTGAGGGGTGGGCGCGGCAGCCCCCTCACCCGCGCGGCCCGCGTCAGGCTCAGGTCCTTCATGACCTCCTCGAAGGCCGCCGTCTCCTCTGCCTGCTTCTGGTTGTGCAGCGCGATCTTCTCGCTAAATTTCCGCGGATTGTTCGAAGTCGCCATCTTCTCGCCGCCGCCTCCTCCTCCTCCTCCACCACCTCCTCACCCCCCCCCCCCCACTTGTCAGTGCCACCACGCAGGCGCTAGCCAGGCCCGCGGGCGGCGGCAGTCCGGAGAGCGACGCAGGCGCACAGGAGAGGCGCACGGCGCAGGGGTGACGGCGCATGCGCGCGGCCGGCCAGCGCAGCCGGGTCCACCGGGGAAGCGAATGGAAATTTCGGCGCAGGCGCAGTGTGCCTCCTCCTGGCCCGCTGGACAGCGGCCGCTGGCTGTTGGGCAAAGTCCAAAGGCAGGCCCGGTGCTTTATCCTCCAAGAGAGAGCCAGACAGACCCAAATCCCTTCGATTTACAGGGATGGGGCCAGACCCTACAAGGAGAGGGAGCACCCCGAGTCTGAGCCTTGGCTCAGGCCAGTTCAGCTTTGCAATTAGTCCAGGACGTTGATCATCCCCGCATTCACTGACTGAACGAGCATTTATTGAGAGCCAATATGCCAGGTAAACGTGGTCCCTGCCCTCACGGGGTGCACACTGGGGAAGGGATCAGACATAATCCCTGAACGGAGGACTCAAGAACGCTTCAGATGGAGATAAATGTGACGGGGAAAATTAATTCATTGATAGAAGGCAGGTTGGGGGGAGGCGCGCTGGGTGAAAAAGGTGAAAGTGATTAAGTACAAATTGCCAGTTATAAAAATAGAGGGATGTAAATTACAGCATAAGGAATATTATTCCTTATATTGTAAGCCCATATTATTGTAATAACTATATGGTGTCAGATGGGTAGACTTATTAGGTTGAACACTTCATAAGGTATATAAATGTCTAATCACTATGTTGTACACCCGAAATTAGTATAATAATGTATGTCCACTGTAATTGGAAAATATATTTTTTTTAATTTTAAAAAGAATTCAGTGATGGGCTGGCAGGAGAGTGGTGATGTTAGGGAGGAAGTTTCCCATCACTAGCACCATCAGGGAAGGGAGAGCATTTGAGCTGAGGCCTGACTCTTGTGAGTAGCCCCAGACCAAAAATCTGGGCATCATCTTTAATACCTCCCTTTCCCTATCATCTCACATTGTATCAGTTTCTATTCTCTGGATCCTCAAGCCCAAAGAACCAGACCCACAGAGCTTCAGCTTCCTCTCTGTGAATTTCTCGAGTCCAGCCTTGCTCGAGCATCCTAATTTTTGCCATAGGGTGCTAAAGGAAAGGTCCAGAAATCCCACTCAGACCCAGCAGTGAATGGGATAGTAGAGTCTCCCAAAAGGGGTCTGTCTGGCACCCAGCAGTTCCCTCCTAAGCAGAGGGACCCCAACCACCAATATCTAAGGTTCATATTCAAGATATCCTATGGATTCTGGGGCATGGAAAGGGAGAAGCCAGGAGGGGCAGCCACGAGGTGCAGCCAGGGAGGTATGGGGAAACTAATTGCACAAAAAAATATGCTTTTTTACTAGGGCCAGGGATGGCTGAGGAGGAACACCAGTGGAATCGTAAGGAGACAACAACTTTTTCCAAATATACTTTAGTCCCGCTTTCCAACTGTTTAATGAAATTTTCACATTAAATGTGTATACATACATAGATTTTAATTTGGAGTGTCCTGGGCACTGCCACTGCTCCATTTTATTCTTGTTCATATGGTTTTGAGGACTTCCATGGACTTTAGCGTTTTTGCCTAAGAGGCATCTGCCCCTCTTTTGGGTAGCAACAACTAACTGCCCTACAGGGAACACTCATTCTGACTTTCAGTCCAAGAAATGTGGATGAACCTGGTCTCACCAACTCCTTTTCCCCACAAACACCTCTTCTCAAGTTGGAAGGCTTGGACAACCAGCAGAGCCCATTGCTGTGACCATCACCATTGGTTCAGGGAAGGAATGTGACCCAATTTGCTCAATAAAATACAATTCTGGAATTTTTGCTTGAATACACTTTCAATTTTTGATCTCAGCTCAGGGGAGCAGACAAAACCCCGGAAACTGCTGCCTTCAGAGAATGGGATATTTCCTGGTCATGGGAATGACCAGAGAGGGCCCTCAGGGAAGGTCTCTCAGAGGGACACTCTCTAGGGACCTGAAAGATGATGAGAAGGTGCCAGCCGTGAAAGGATCTGGGGGAAGAGCAGTCCAGGAAGAATCAGCAGTATGTTGGAAAGAGAAGCACCCTCTTTGCATGGGTGGCTGACTTGAAAGATAACACAAGCCTCCAGTGCCTGAGGTCACTACTTGAAGAGAGATGGGCCAAGAGAGTGAACAGAGGAAAACAGAGGCAAAGGTAGAGAGAGAGAGAGATACTTTCTGAACTCCTGGATCCAGCCATGGCCAAAGATAGACACCCCTACCTTTTCAGTTATGTCAGACAATAATTTATTCTCTTTGTTGCTGAAGTTGATTTGAAGTCCTTTCTCTGTCTCTGGCATTAACTGAGACTGTAGCTTCTGGGAGTCAAGGGCAGGGCTGAGCATTCTACAGAGGTGGAGAAAAAGAGACAGAGTGCATAGATGGCAACTGCCATAGCAAGTTAAGTGCTAGAGCCGGAACTAGAACTCGGGTCTGAGGGCAGAGATCAGCTTCCTTCTCTGCGCTGGGTTTTGTAAGGTTTAAATGAGATTAACGCAAGGCAAGTGCCTGGCTCATAAGCACTCAAAAAATGCTGGTTACCCTGATCACTTCCATATGCCTGCACAAAGCTGGTTTCCAGGCACAGAAAGAAGACAAGATTTGGGGGATGGCAGGGTTATCAGGTGACAAAAAGGGGCCTTGCCCCCTGGGCAGAGGTGAGGTACCAGTGCTGGCCCTATTTACACTCATTCATCCCTCACCCCAGCAGTAACCAGATCCATCCTAAACCCTAATGATGAGTCAGAGGAAGCCATGAGCCTATTCATTGCCCAGTGGCTGGACCTTGACCCAAGCCTTCCTCCTGCTCCACTGAGGAGGGCAGGCCTGAGGCATCTGGTGACTCAGGAAGAACCCAGCCCTGACCTTTTTGCTTTCTTAGTTTATCAAAGAAAGCTGCTGCGATCCAGTATGGCCCCGGGTGGGGCTTCTTGGAGCAGCCCACGGTCTTTGTAAACCAGGGTGGATCTCATGATGCACATTGCACTTAGGAAAATATCTGCCCTCCTCCTAGTTGCCCACAAGGTTCTTGTCCCCCTCCCTGGCCCCTCACAGCAGCCGCTCCGGCTTCCATACTCTTCTACCGCCACATCTTTGCACACACTGCTGATTCTTCCCAGACGGCTCTTCCCCCAGATCCTTTCAAGGCTGGCACCTTCTCATCTTTCAGGCCCCTCCTCTGAGAGACCTTCCCTGAGGGCCCTATCTGAACTGTGCCACTGTGTGTGTCCCATGACCAGGGAACATCCCACTCTCTGAAGGCAGCGATTTCCAGGATTCTGTCTGCTCCCCTGAGCTGAGATCAAAAACTGAAAGAGTATTCACCCTTCCCAAACACTGCAGGGCTAGAGTGTTCACCCAGCCCTGGGTCCTTCTTCAGCCAGTCCTGACCTGAAGAGCCTTCTCCAGCCAGTCCTGACCTGGAGTATCCAGTTGTTGAACAACTACACTTTAGTTACAGAGCACATCCAAGTGTAAACCAAGAAGTGAGTTCTTAGAAGCCACTTCCTGCTGCCTCCAGGATTTAGTTTTCTCTCATCTGCTCCATAGATCTGCCTGGCTCCATCTGTTCCTTGCCAGTTTCCCCAGCATCATCCCCCACCCTTTCTCATGTCCTCCACTCCAGTGTTGCTGCATCCTGCCTCAGGGCCTTTGCTCAGGCTGTCTGTCTAGAATGCCCTCTCCACTGCATCCAGGCCCTAACACTCCTCCACATAAAGCCTCTAAATACAAGCTAAATAGAAACCTTAACTGCTGAGCGTTTCTGCCTGGCCCAGCCCCTGCTGATTCTCCCAACTGTGCAACAACAGGGAAGTGACTTCACCTCTCTGAACCTTGCTGTCCTCCCATGTTAAATGGGAACAGTGACGATTCTCATGGCAGGTTCTTGGGAAGATTAAATAGATAATATGAGTCAAGCACTTAGCTTAGCGCTTGCTTCCTTGCCAACACTCAATAACTGTTAGGGGAAGCAAACACTACCTCGGGATATGAGTTTTCATGCCTTGCTTTTCTGCACTGCCTTATATGGAATCTTAGTCGATCTGGGGTACCCACATTGCATGGACGTGAATTTGGGCCATCAGACTGAGAAGGCAAAGAATAAAGCCATCTAGGGCCTGTCTTTGATTTCCAAACCAGGCTTTCATCAGAGTTTTGAAAGCAAAGCCAGAGCCAGGTTTGATTATGATGTGAAAAGGGAGAACCAGTCAACAGAAGCCAGAAATGCCAGACAGAGCGCTCACTCCTTACAACTTAACAGGGAGAGGTCAGATGAGGACACAGGTACCTGGGCCCCCCACCCTGGGCTGAGTGTAGGGTGGATGGTGAGACAGGGCAGGACTACCAAGGAGAGTAGGAAGAGGCTGGAGCTGAGGGAGGCAGGGATCCAGGGGATGGCTCTAGGGTAGAGGTCCCCATCCTCCAGGGCAGTCCTGTTAGGAATTGGGCTGCCCAGTCGGAGGTGAGCTTGAACAATGTTCTTGAATCACCCCGAAACCATCCCCACCCCCCATCCATGGAAAAATCGTCTTCCACGAAACTGGTCCCTAGTGCCAAAAAGGTTGGGGGCTGCTACTGTAGGAGATGGCAGGACTCGGGCAGAACAAACAGTCCAGTTCCTCTGGTGCAACCACCACACAAAGGGAACAACCAATGGCAAAACAATGCCAACACTTGGCTGAGCAGCAGCTGAACTCCCCCATGTAGATCCCCCTGCCCACTGTCCAAAAGCCCAGGACACTTACAATCCAAACCTATGTGGCAAAAAGAGGATTCCCGACCTTCATAAAGGGGGTATTCATTGGCTTTTCTTTTTGGTGGCCCAGCATCTGAGTCCCCATCCAAATCGAGGGAGTCCCCATCGTGGGAAGTCAGCCCCCCCACTGACAGCAAAAGCCCCATAGCCAACAGTGTGATGGATCAAACTGTAGGCCTCAGTTCCCTGTCCATTCCTGTTTCCTACCCTTTACCTCACCATTGTGCATCTTTCCTTTGTAAGGAGAATTGTTTCCCAACCCTGATTTTGGGCTTGGCCATGTCATTTGCTTTGGCCAACAGCATATGGGCAGAAGCGTCAGCATACAAGTTCCAAACCTGGACCTCAAGAGGCCTCATGTGACTCCGTTTGTTCTCTGGTACCATTACAGGAGGAAGACATTATTTTAGCTGACTGCTGGTCTGATGAAGACAGGTAGGGCTGAGCACCCCCTCACCCCACTCCACCCTGCTACTCCCCAGCCTTGCACCTGGAAGAGAGCTGCCCAGCTAAGGGCAGCATAGATTAGGCATCCCCAGCTGAGTCACAGATACATGAAAAACACCCATTTATTTTTGTATGCCATTGAGACTTGGGTTGTTTGTTACAAGGTGGCAGCAGCTTACTAGCACACTGACATACTCACTTTTCCAGGGACCCAGGCAGCTAGGTTGGCACAGGACATGGGGTAGGCCAATAGGATGTTTCCACTCAGGAGCAAGTGATGCAAAGAAACACAATCAGAGCAGGAGCATCCAGTTTCCAGGGGTGGCTATGGGTGAGTGCCAAGGGCAGATGGCACTGCCAGTTGAGACATCTGGATTCTGTAGTGGTGGCACAAGCATCCTCACCAATTAGTCCCCTGACCTGACTTCAGCTGATCACCACAACTGCCTGGCCACCTTGATTCTTACTATTTTCTGAGCCTGGTTTTCCTACCCTCCTGCCACTTCTGTAAGCAACCCAGCAGCCCTCCAGTGCACATTTGTGCTATTGAAATTGGCCAGGTCAGTTTCTGTTATTTGCCAATAAAAACCCTGACTTACACAATATTGGGAAACCCCAGCATCTGTTACCTTTATAATTTTGTAAGTGTCTGGGTTGCAAATATCAGAATAGCTGACCACTAGTACCTTAAGATACTAAGTATCTTAAGCAGCACAGGCATTGAGATTTCTCATTAAAAAGTAGTCTGGAGGTCAGAGTCTCCAGGGTGGGACTGGTGGCCTCATGATTTCAGGGTTCTGGGAGGCAGCATCTCTGTGCCTCTCTTAATGCTCCTCATGGCCACAAGATGGCTGCAAAAGCTCCTGGCATCCTTTGTCCTCATAAGAAGCATTAAGGGATGGAAGGGGGCAATAACGCTTTTCCCGTGACCAGAAACTCCCACCCCAAACCTTCCTTTAAAGCTTACTGCCCAGAGCTGGGAAGTTCGCCCAGATTGAAAAACAACCCCTGCAAAAGGCATTACCAAGAAAGTCTGAGCCAAATCCTAAATTAACCCCCACCCAAGGCTGGGCACACTGCTGCTGGCACCAAATCAAGGCTCTGTGGGTGAGGAGGGAGAAATGGTTGCCAGGCTGACAACAGCAGGGTCAGCCACAAGAATTAAGCTGGGGTCTTGTTGAAGGGGGGAGCATGGACTCATGGACCACCTGCCCTTGAGGATCCGCAGATGGCACCCACAGATGCTAGAGTGGATGAGGCTCTGCTCCCACCTTCCCACCCAACCTCTCATTTGTGCAATAAACATTCCTGGCAGTGCCTCCTGGGACACACAGCCAGGTGCCCCTAATAAAACCCGTGCTCAGAGGCTCCACCATGAGAAGCAAAATCTCCAGGGCCCGTGAGAACAGAGGAGCTGTAGCTGCATTCCAGGATAAAAAGCCAGGGGCAGATTTCCAAACTGGCCAGGTCCGGGGCAGATTCCCACCTCATACAGCTCTCCCAAGGCCCCTTTGGCCCTTACTTGCTGCGAGGCCCCAGAAGTCACACTTGGCCTCCCTCTCACGAGCCTGCATCCCACTGTCCCCAGAGACAACGTTTTCCCACAGCCCCGGCCCAGGTGCAGAGGGAGGCTCCAGCAGCCGAGTCCAGGGCCGCGGTGGGGAAGCAGGCCATCTGGAAGGAGATGGGCTTTCCCCAGGCTCGGTCCCCACGCACAGTGGATGCTGCCCTGGGTGAAAGGTGAAGGGAAGTGATAAGGTGATGAGCTGCAGACCCCTTCAGGGTGCCACACAGAAATGGCCAGACTGGGCCAGGTGCGTGTGTGCAAGATATTTCTTCAACTGTGGATAAGCAAGCACATGTGTGCAGGTATGCCTGAGTGTGAGTGTGTGTACGTGTGTGCAGGCCTCTGTGTGTATGTGTACACATGTTCTGTCTTTCTCCGAAGGACACAAACGTTCACAAAGTAAAGTTTCAAGCCAGTTTCTGCTAAATTAAAAACAGCTTTTTCGTGTTTAAAGTTTACAATACGAAAAATAATTTTCCTTTCTTCCAGGGGGGTGGGTGGAGAAGGAGGGGTAGGGGGCCCCCGAGAACATTCCATGAACCAGCCCAGACGGTTACGCACAATCAACCAGTTAGATACAGCAGCACCCCCTCCACCCTGCACCGGCACCCCTGCCAGCTCATTGGGGACAAGATGTTCTGAGGTGTGAGCTGATCTGGGGGAACTTGCAGCTGGCAAAGGCTTCTCACTGCCCCCCTGAAGGGGCTGTGCCTCCAGCAGGAAAGGGGTCTCTTGGGGGAGCTCGGGTTAGGGCAGTGAGAAGGGGCTTGAAATGTTCTGGTAAGTCCCCAAGGGCCACCACTTTCCTTTCAATGCCCCTGGCAGTGTGGGCTCCCTCCTGGTTCCCAACTGAATTCCTATTTCAACACTGCCTCCCCACTCAGCCTCACCCCGGGGGCCCCATGGCTGCTGGACAGGAGCACCAGGCCTATGGTATGTTTTGAGGGTGACCCTTCCCTCTCAGGATGTATATGAACAGCAGGCATTCTCTATCAATGTGCAGCCCAGTTCACAGTGAGGCTGCCTCAAAAGCAGGGACTGGGGGCAACTCATGGAGCTCTTGGGCTCCCATGGAGTCATGATAACTTCATGCTTTCTTTTCTTTTTTAATTAATTAATTTATTTTTAGAGAGAGGGGAAGGGAGGGAGAAAGAAAGGGAGAGAAATATCAATTGGTTGCTTCTCATATGCACCCCTACCCAACCTGGGACCAAACCCACAACCTAGACATGTGCCTTGACTGGGGATCAAATCAGCAACCTTTCAATTTGTGGGACAACGCCCAGCCAACCGAGCCACACTGGTCAGTGACTTCATGCTTTGTCTGGGCTCGCCCTTTCTTTTCTGCATTGCAGTCTCTCAGAAGAAGGGCTCCACAGCCACATGATGTTGCACCCCAGGACTGAGCAGATAGAGACAGAATCTGCTAAGGCTGGTGGCTGGCTGGTGGCAGGGGACTGGACTACCAAGCACATGGAACAGCCTAGAGAGTTGCTGGAGGCCACCAGGTTTGCCATCTCTCTTCCCAGCGCTGAGTAGTAGTCCCAGCTCCACTTCCCACTGCCCTCACTCACACCCCTGAGCTTAAGGCTGGCCTCCCTCCCAGCTCCTCTGCAAGGATGTGAAAGGGCAAAGTGAGAGAGGGGCCCCCAAATACACAGAGGACAGGAGGAATCTGTGACCTATCAGGCTCCACAAGCTCAGCACTGGGCTTGCTCCATCTTTCCACCATAACATTTTTATTAAATACAAGGAAAATATTAGGAGATGACGTCTGCTAAGGTATGAGGTTAATTCTTTACACAGCGAGTGGGTCACAAAGACATGACATCAATTGTCTGTTAGCAGCACAGAGACACTTTAAGTTGCCCCAAGGGTACAAATCCCATTTGTAAGACAGGGGTGCTGGCCTCTTTAAAAAAAAAACAAAAAAAAACAAACGGAACAACAAAAAAAGTTTGGAGACCAAAATGAATGTGGCCGGAGATGCTGTGAAGCCCTTCAAAAGAAAAGTTTCCACCTGCCTGACTTCCTGCACTGGTAGCCTTGGGCCAGATGGCACTTTGACCTGAACACAGGACTAGGGGGAGTACAGGGCTGGAGAGTGGTCGAAATAAAAATCCTTGAACAGACCTGTGGAATGCAGATGCACTGAATTCTAAAGCAGCGTCCTCCTTCATCCGTGGGACAGGGGCATTGGCCCAATTCTCCTTAGGGCCCTCCACATGGCCCAGTGCCCAGTGGAAGGCCTGAACCCGTAAGAACCATCTCTGGGAGCTGGCTGTAGTTTTTCCTTCTGAAAGTGAACAAGCAAACACCCTGACGTTCTCAGACCAAGGACAAGAGTAGGGGCAACTGCCAAACCCTCCTCCGTAGCCTCCCTCCCACTCAATAGCTTGGGCTTACTGGGGAGACAGAACTACCTTTGGTCATCACTCTAAGCTGGGTGCTTCCAAGGCCCTCCTGCTCCAAGGGGTCCAAATTACAGAGATGTGGGGTGCAGTTGTTTTAAAACACACAAGCGCAAGAAACTTGGGAGGGGGAGAGTGGCATACTATGAATTTAGAATGACACTAATGAGCTCTCATCTGAACATCTGAGACTGCTGGGCTGAGGGATGGGAGAGAAGCGGGTCACAGCAACATTCCTGATTCCAGATTCCCGCCTGTGAGTGAGGGCCCTTTGCAAATGAGAAAACTGCCTCAGGCTCAAGTGTTCTGCCATAACACATTGGCCTCCTCACTGGCAGGCTCCCTGGGCAGGCGCAGAGCCAAGCTCTGCTTCAGGAAGGAAGGACCCTAATCAACATAGAGGGCCTATATGGCCAGCCCGGGGTGGGGATAGGGGGTGGCCGGGAGTAGGGGTATGAGGTTCTCCATAGGGTATGTGCTCACCAAGCCTCTGGCAAGAACAACATGCAGCCAGGTCATGGCAGGAGGGTAGGGGGGTCCTGGGAACTACCTCCTGTTTCCGGCACGGGGCAGCAAGACCGAGGCACAAGCGATGCCTGCAAAGGACTCAGGGAAGTGCAGGTCGCGCTCCCACTCATCTGTCTCCGTGTTGTACACCTGCACAATGCCCGTCACATTGTTGAGGCGCCAATTATAGCCCCCGACAACGTAGATTTTCCTGTCCAACAGGCAGCAGCCAGCCTCTGACTGGCCAGCCCTCATGGGGCTCACGCTGGTCCATTGGTCCGTCTCGGGCACATAGTATTCCACAGCCAGCACATCAAAGCAGCGGTCCACGTGGTCCATGCGGCCACCCAGGACATAGATGCGGCCGCCAGCACCCACCATAGCATGCAGCACTCGGGGCTCGCTCATGGGTGCCTTGAACTCCCACTGGTCTGCCGCAGGATCATAGCAGTGCAATGCCTTCTTGTCCTCTACCGAGATGCCATAGCCACCTGAGATATAGAGGCGGCCCCCGGCGGAGGCACCTGCATGGCCCCAGGTGCGGCGCTTCAGTGAGCAGGCATAGCCCCACTCATTGCGCCTTGGGCAGTATCTTTCAACTGAGGCCAGGCTGCCGGCTCGGTTTCGGCCACCTGTGGCATAGACCATGCCACACAGCGCATTCAGCTGGAACTGGATGCGGCTCTCCTGCATGGCCTGCAGACGCAGCCATTGGTTCAGGTGTGGGTCGTAGCGATAGCAGGTATCCACTGCACCCTCACCGCTGCGGTACTGCAGGTGCTGACCACCAGCCACGTACACAAAGTTGTCCAGCACAGCCACGCATGTGTGGCTGCAGCCCACCTCCATCTCTGTAAGCTCACAGAAGTGGCGGGCTCCTGGCTCAGGCAGCTGGTATACTTTGTTGCTGACAGCATGGTCACTGTCAGTGTAGGGTGTGCCACCAAAGGCCACCAGGGAGGGCACATCAGAGCGCACAACTGTGCGCGGGGACTGCATCTCATGCTGCCGAAAGGGCAGCACCTGGTAGTTGAAGGCCTCTAGCAGATACTGACGGCACAGCACGTCCTCCACCATGAGGTCCAGTGTCTGCACACTGTCCACCAGGTCAGACGAGTGCATGAGTGGGAAACGGATGTGGCAGAGCACGTGGCTGGCGCGTGGGCGCCGGGCAGGATCGTACTGCAGCCAGCGGACAGCAGCACGGAACAGGTCAATCTCAGCGCAGCTCTGTAGTCGGTTGCTCTGCAGGAAGAAGACAAGGCGCTCCAGCGGCAGCTGCAGGAAGTCCTCTTCGGCAGCAATCTGCAGGAAGTGCTGGAAGGTGAAGGCATCTACAGACTCTTTGAGTGAGGTCAGGCTGAAGGTGGTGGCCATGTGGCCAATGTGCAGGCAGGTCTCCACGCTCATGGCAGCCTTGAGGAACTCCTCGCACAGCTCCACCACTGGCAGCATCTGCAGGAACACAGCCGCACCCAGCACATCCTGCACACAGTCCAGGTCCAGTGTCACCTCAGCGCTGTAGGCAAAGTCAATGATGTGCCGCAGGCCTCGTGCTGACAAGCCCTTCAGCTCAATGATGTCCTGGTTTGCCTCCCTCATGCCACCTGTGAACATGGCCCTGAGGGTCGGAAACACAGCATGTGGGTTCAGGGCACCAAGGGGCATTGTGGGCACTGGGATGGCCTGGTCCCATCCCAGGGGAAAGCAGGCCAGGTGTGCATTAAAGGCACACAAAAAGAAAAGAAAAAAAGTTTAATCCACCCCAAGCCGTGCACCTTCCTACTGACAGCAACTCTGTATTCTGTCCCTCTCATGGGGCATTGCCCATGAGATAAGTGCAACATTGTGGTGGGCTGGTTCAGTGGGTAGAGGCCAGGTCCCCCTCCACCCCATGCTCATGGCAGGGTGGGTGTGACTGTGCAGGAGGAGGCCAAACCTTAGCTTTGGCTCTAGGGAGAAGTCTCCAACTCCACCTTAGTGCCCAGACATAAGGACCAGTTACTCAGTGAGGTCAGGAAATACAACGGGGGAACATCAGGTGAATGCACACCATGGTTCAGAGAGTCCAGTCCCTCCGCAGCACACTCACCTGAATAGGTGGCTCCACCTTCCCTGCCTGAGTCTCAGCTGCTACCACACAGGAATAGGAAAGGAGTAAGGGTCCCACGTTGGAGCACCTATTAAAGGACCCCACTGGGGTCATTGATGTGTCCAGAGAAAGGCCCAGGTAGTTAGGGAAACCCCTGAGAATGGCCCACAGGAGTCCCAGCCCACTGTGAGACCCCCTAGTGAGTGATCCCAGGTCTGTCAGCTGGCTGACCTGCTCTGGAACATAGGACCTGGGTCACAGTCCCCCACAGCCTTTGTCGGGGGGTCCTCTGCCAAGAAGAGGGGCGAGAACCCCAGTGCCTGCTAGGTGTTCATGGGAGATTCTAGAAGACAGTGCATGGGAGGCCCCTTTCACAGGCCAAGCTAGCCTTTCATCATAACCCCAACGGCCATCAGCGTACATCATGGCAGCTGTCTGAGGGGAGGGAACTTCCCTTGGCCATTTGCCTAACAGATACCCATCACCCAGGCACCCCTAGTATAGGCCAGGCTCAGGCTCCAGAGTGGAAACAGCTGAGCTTGGTACTGCCTTAGGGCCATCAACTAACAACTACCCAGCACTTCTCAAGGCAGTGCCATGGGCTTTCCAGGAGCAGCACTTGGCCAGCCCCAGGGCCCTGCCCCTTCTTGCCCCCGTGAGTCCCAGCAGCCTGTCGAAGGCAGAAGCAGTCATGGCGATGAGAGGGAGCTTTGCCTTTTAAGGCCTCGCCAGCTGCAGTACCAGCGCAAAGGAGCCTTTAAAGGGCATTTCTGGCTGGGGCGGCTCGCCCGTCCCCAAATCCAGAATAAAAATAGAAGCAGCGCCCCAGATGGCTTGGCTTCTCTAGCTCCCCAGAAGGGCCTCATTGAGCCCACAGGACGGGCAGTCAGAGGGCACACCGGGCAAGAGAGCATGCAGCCTGTGGTACACACCTCGGCTGGGTCTCTGTGAGATGGTGGCAGGGGCACCTTGGCCACCACTGGCACAGTAGAGCCAGAGAACCACCCCCAGAAGGGCACTGTCAGGAAACGGCCTTCATGGTAGACTGACCCATGCACCTAGCAAGGCCTCGCCTGTCACATGGGGACTGGAGCAGAACCTGGCACACTCTAAGGCCACTGTCGGGGAGTCCCTCCTTTCCCTCGGCCTGAGTACAGGTAACACAAGGGCAGGGACTTGTGCCAGTCATCTCCCTGCTGGATCCAAGGCCAGCACAGCACCTGGCACACATAGGTGTCAAATTAAGACAGAGTGGAAACCTGGCCAAGCTCTGCCATCCCTCAGGGCAGAAACTGATAATTGGGTGCCCACGGGCCACCTCTGTCCCTCAGGTATGTTCTTGCCTGTGTAATGTCCCCAAAAAGTTTTAAGTTGTAAATCTGGGAAAAGCAGTAGGTCTACTGGACACTGGGCCAACAACAGCCACCTTCCCTCAGAGCCATCCCTCCCTGGCTGGTGCTGAACTTGCCCCTCTCAGAAGGCCCTGCACTCTCCAGCCCATCCCCTGAGCCTGTGCTAACCTGAAGTAGTCACTGCAGGCAGCCAGGACCACCTTGTGCGCATGGAAGGTCTCTCTGTTGACTGTGAGCACGACGTCCAGGAGCTGGCCCTGTGAGCGAAGTGTGGCCAGGCCCTGTAGGAGGCTGGTGCTATGGCCAGGCGCTGAGAAGGTGCACTTGAGGGCTCCGTTCTTATCGGCCATGCTGTGGGAGAGCAGGGTGGGGTTCGAGGCTGAGAGGTCTCAGGGCAGGCTGGTCTTAGCTCAGGGACCCTGGGCAGCTTGCCCAGGCTCTGAAGCTGCCCCAGGCACAGGCAAAACCACCAGAACCGGCCCCAGGGAAGTAGAAACAAAACCAATCCAGGTCTCAACTGTGTCTGCCATATGCCCACTGACTAGCAGTGGATGCCATTTGCTGCCTGTGATAATGGCAGGATTTCACACAGGACCTGAGGAGACCACATGTCCCTTTTTTTAAAAATTGAGGTGAGATTCACATAACATAAAATTCACCATTTAACATGTACAATCAGTGGCATTTAGTACATTCACAATGTTGTGCAACCACCACCTTGATCTAATTCCGGAACATTTCCATCATCCCAGGAAAAAACCCATCTCTATTAGCAATCACTCCCCACCCCCACCCCCACTCCCCCTTTCCCCCTCTTCCATCTCCTGGCAACCATTAATCCACTTTCTGGCTCTGCGGAATTGTCTTTCTGGACATTTCATGTAAATGGAATCAGAAAACAAGTGGTCTTTTATGGCCTTTGTGTCTGGCTTTTCTCACACAGTATCATGTTTTCAAGGTTCATCTACATGGTAGTGTATATCAGTGCTTCACTCCTTTTTATGGCTGAGTAATATTCTACTGTGGAAATGTGTGAATGCACAATTTCTTTAACCCTTCAACTGTCTATGGACATTTAGGTTGCTTCCAGCTCTCTCCTTTTAAAAACTCTATCCCATTATTTTTTATGTTAGGTGTGTCTCCTGAGTGCTGCACTCTCCACATCACCAATGTCCCCTATGCCCCAGGCAAGCCCCCACGGGTAAATTCATCTCTCCTCTACAGAGGGTGGGTGGGATTAAGGTGCTGGCACAGGGCCCCAGTGTGAGTGTGGAGGAGGAACTCGACCTGCAGCTTCCTAGGAGCACTGGGCTCTAGGGAAAGGGGTGCCTCTCAGTGTGGGGGAGGGTGTGCCACCTCCAGGAAGGCCTGGCCTTCAAGGCTCAGCCACTCCGACACCTGCCCAGCATGCCCCTTGTTCTCAGCACCCTGGGGGAGGGCAGTCAAAGGACCACAAAGTCACTGGGCAGTTTTCAGAAGACTCTGGCTTTGGACTGCGCTCTGTGGCTGCCTAATCAAGGGGAAAGGTCCACTGGTCCCACCTTCCAAGGACAGGAACAGGCTGAGCAGCTCGTCCATGGCCCCAGAGCTGTCAAGAGGATACAGCAGAAACTAAATCCATCCCCGAAAGCAGCAAGCTGCATGGGATCTTCCTGTCACCTCTTGGCCAATGCGGAGGGAACAGAGCAAATTGTGGGGAAGCCACAAAACGAAGAGTATCTCTGTAAGACGATGAGTTTACCAATGGAGGCAGCTTGCTGAGGGGATGGGGGCAAGGGAAGCAGAGATTCCTATACCTCCAAATGAGGAGTCAGGACAGAAAGATCATTTTAGATTTTTTAAAAATATTTTTATTTATTTATTTATTTTTAGACAGATGGGAAGAGAGGGAGAAAAAGAGGAAGAGAAACATCAGTGTGCAAGAGATACATTGATTGGTTGCCTCTCGCACACCCCCAGCTGGGGATCTGGCCTGCAACCCAGGCAGGTACCTTGACTGAGATTCGAACTGGTGACCTTTTGCTTTGCAGGCTGGCACTCAATCCACCGAGCCACATCGGCTAGGGCTAGAACTTTTTTTTAAGTTTTAAAAAGGAGTGGTGGAAACAACCCAAATGCCAATCAACGGATGAGTAGATAAATAGAATGTGGTATGTGTACACAATAAAATATTACCCAGCTTTAAGAAGGAATGAAACTGATTCACGCAACAACATTGATGAGCATGAAAAACATGATGCTTAGTGAAAGAAGCCAGTCACAAAAGGCCACATGTTGTATGATCACATTTATATAAAATGTCCGGAACGGGCAAATCTGTAGAGACAGAAACCATATTAGGAGTTGTCAGGGGATGGGGAGGGGAAATGGGGAGTGACTATTAATGGGGACAGGGTTCTCTTCAGGGCGTATGCTGGAACTAGATGGAGGTGATGGTTGCACAATATTGTAAATATGCTAAATGCCACTGAATTGTTCACTTTAAAATGGTGTTTTTATATTATATAAATTGCACCTCGAAAAAAAAACCCTAATGAAAGGACATCGGAGCCTTCTCAGGTCCCACATAAAACCCTTCATGACCCCCATCACCTCAGAGTATATGAGAAGGCCCTCCATTGCTCCCCACAGCCCCTTTGCTTCTTTGTCTCAGAAGAAAGTTTTAGTAGAATGAATCATCAGTGAATAAATGGTTTGGAGGCCCCAACACATCACTTTATCCTCCAGACAGGAGGGAACAATGCCATCACCTCCAGAGTCAGGCCCTACCAGTTCAAGAAACCCCCAGGACTTACCAGCCCATGGCCGCCCTACTGTCCCAGCACTCTAATCTCTCCCCAGCCTCGGGCTCTCTGGAACTTGCTTTCCCATTCCTGGGACCAGCAAGTGAGGGCCAGGAATGTGGGCACCAGTCTTCCCAAGAAAGCAGGAGGAAAAATAAGGCCCCTCAGCCCCGCTGCCCACCAGCTCCCAAAGTGCTATGGGGGTAAAAGGGCTGAGGCCAAGCACAGGGCATGTAGTTGGTATTGGAGCCATGCAGTTGCAGGCAACCTGAGATACCCAACCTCACACCTCGGTGTCCTTGCAGAGAGCCTTGGGAATGGGAGAGGGCCAGCCAGAGGCAGAGGGATTGCAAGGTACTCGGAGTCCCAGAGATGTGGGGTGTGTCTGGGCAACGCAGGATATGATAGGAGAAACACAGCTTGCACTTGGTGGAAAGGTTTCCCACCCGTGGGAAGCAGTAACGCCCAGGATCTGGGGTCCAGTGCCATCATTCTATGGGCTGTTGATGCTGCAGGGCCTGCCCGTGCCTGGGAGACTGGATATGTAGCCCTCCTGAAGGCCGTGGAGAAAAGGAAGAAAAGGGGCTCTGGAGGACCCAGAGTCCCTAGCTTGGCCCAGTTGCCTCTCCCCACCAGGTAGAGGGGACGCCCACTTCACAGGTCTCCTCCTCTCCCCAGCACAGAGCAGCCGGAGCTGCTGCGTCCAGCCCATCCTCCCTTACTGCTGAGTCTCTGCTCTTGACAGTGTTCTAAGATCCCATGATGGACCCAAGTCCTAAAGATATGAACACAATGTTATTGGTCTGTGGAACCTCGAGAGTCAAAGTGCCTCAAAGAGCACCAACCCCCCCCACTTCTCCCCTGTTCCCAGCCAGGGCTATTTTCCATTGGACAGCCACTGCCAGGACACCTCCAGGAATGGGGTCTCCCTGTACCCTCTTGCTGATATGCTCTGATTGGCCACCAGGCCACCTCAGCTAAGACCATACCACACAAAAGCCTCCAAGGACCCCTCGGGCACTCAGGTCCATCCTACCCCTCACTGGCTTTGTCAGCCCCTAGACTCTTTCCTGTGGGTGGAAGGACACAGCATGAACAAGGAGTAACCTTGCCCTAACCTGGTGCATGCCCCAGGACCTGGGAAGCAAAGAGGTCAAGCCATCCAGAATCAGCTTCACACTAAAGCTGTGGGCACCCCAGGGAGAGGAGACAGGAGCAGGGTGGAAAGATGCAGAGGCCAGAAAGTGGAGGTGCCCTGACTTCTCTTCCCAGCCCTACCACCTCTGTGCTTAGACAGTGATGCCCAAGGGGCCTCTCCCTAGAGGGAAAAGGGCTTGGCTGCATCCTGGGTGCTAGGCCTCGCTCCCTGCTTCCACAGGGGGCTTCCTGGCAGCTCTGCCTGGAGTCCTGGCTGCAGCGAAGGTACGGTGAGATGCCTCCTCCCACCTCCACATCCATTTGGCCCCTCCGGCTCCTCCAACTTGAGCAGGTGAGCCACCTTCTCTGTGCAGCACATGGTCCTGGGGGTCAGAACAGCTGGTGTGACCCCTTGGAGTCTCCCTCCCAGGAACAGACTTGGACTCAGCAGGTTCAAGCACCTGCTAGGGGTTCTAGGGGCTGCAGTAAGTCACCTTCATCACCAGGATCCCCTGGGGCCCAAACCCAGAGCCTCGCCTTGAGTAGAGTGTCTGGGGGTAGAGCCAGGACCCAAAGGTTGGGAGATGCAGATCAGTGAGACCCGCTCCTCAGGAAGCCTGCCCGGGCTGTACCACAGACCTCACCTCACCAGGCTCTGGCATCTGGTGTGAGAAGCAAAGGGAGGATTCCGACCCCTGCCCTGCCATCAGCCAACTGTGTGACTCAGGCATGTTCCCTGGTCTCCAGATTTGTGTTTTCTTGGCTGTCAAATGAGACAGGCAGGAGCACAGATGTCATGGGGCCATGCTGAGGCTCCTCTGCCCTCATAACCTCCTGGGGAGTGATGGACCACAAACCACCTACTTTCCCCAGCTTCCCTTTGGGCTGGGGAGGTGGCAAGGCCCAGTGGGGGGCTGTATCCTGCCACTACCTATACGAGCCATCCATCGGTCACTGTACAGGGCCAGGTTCTTGGGAACTTGAAGCCTGGAATGACCCACAGAGCATTGGCACATGGTAGGTGCCAAGTGAGCCAGGCTGGCCTTTCCGTGGACACCTTGCTTCACGGGTTCTGTGCATCTTGCCATTTTGCTTTCATGTGGTCTCATTTTTCCTTACAAGTCCCTTGGGGACTTCAGGGCAAGGTGGGAAGACTTCCTATGTTTCCCCTAAGCCCAGGGGACTGGCATGCATGTTCACATTTTCACAAGAAGACATCACACCAGGGACAACTTTATCATGGAGCTGCTCTGTCCCTGAACATATATTTACTGTGGTTCTCCACATATAAAAAGCCCTAAGAAATCAAAACAAAGCTAGCAACCTCACAGAAAAATATACAAATGATGTGGGCTGACGATTCATGGGAAAGGAAGCACAGCTGCCTAGAGAGACCTGAGAGTAGGCCTCTTCCAAATATGGAAAGTATGCTCACCACGGGACCAGCTTTATCCCTCAGGTAGGCAGAGTTATCAGGTACTCTCGCAGCAGACGCTCATGCCTGTTCCCAGGGGTAGTGTGAAGCAGGACAATCTCTAGGAAGGCAACGTGACAGACCTAGCAAAATTCTAAGGGCTCACATTCTTGAACCAGCAAGGCTACTCCTGGGATTTATCTGAGGTGTGCTCACATGTGTAAGAGAGGTGAGGATATTCCCCAAATATCATTTCTGGGGGCTGAAGATGGGAAACAAACTACATGCCCTTCACGGAGGTACAAAGAGAGAGAATTATGGTGCCTTCTGACAGGGGCTGCCCTTCAGCTGAACATGGAGGAAGTTAGAATGTTCATAAGTGGGAGTCAGAACAATGAAGGCCACTGGGCTGCTGTCTACAGGGTGTGGGCTGAGCTACAAGTGAGTGGGAAGCAGCCCCTTTCTATGTACACATCTTCCTTGTGCTAGACAAGATTCCTAGCATCCACAGGCTGGTTCCTTCCTCTGGTCTCACAGATGGAAAAACAGTTCCCAAAGTCCCTGCACTACCCTTCACACACCTCACAGCCTCTGGGGAGCTCAGGGAGGGAAGGAGGAAGCTGGTAGGGGCCAGAGACCCACCCTGGACGGAGAGGCAGGCATTGCAGGGTGGAGGTGGGCAGGAGGAGGAGGAGTACTGGACCTGGGACCAATGACTAAGGCCAGTCAGACGGGGGTGGCCACCACAGCGGGGCCACAGGCCTCCAGGAAGGCGGTGGCGGCAGCCCTGGGCCAGTCCAAGTCTCCAGACGGCCACCGGAGCCATGGTCACCAGGACTGAGTCATCGGAGCCAGTGCGTCAGCAGCTGGTCAGGGTGTCTCTGGGGGCCTCTCACTGTTGCCCCAGATGACTCTCTGCCTGGATCTGGGCTCCTAGGGGCTGCACGTGCCCCCCGAGACCTGGCCTGGGCTCAGGGCTGTCCTGATCCCCTACCCCCACACTGTGTACCCCCCAGCACTGTCATTGGGAACCTCTGACCAGGCCCAGGCCTGTGCTAGACATGGGAACGCAGTCGCTGCCTCCCTCAGGGTTTCCCCTGTGCATGGGATTATGAGACGGGGCAGAGTAAATGCCCCCAGACAAACGGCCTATGGCAGGATCCCCACAATTGCCCAGGGTACCCCAGTCACTGAGCCCACTGCTCTCTGTTGGTGCCCCCACATGGGCTCCTTCCATCCAGTCCTTCATGGGGTCACCCCCCTGGACATACCACTGACTGGAGGCCTTGCCCCAAGCTCTGCTTTGCAGAGACCCAGCCCAAGGCAGGACTGCACGATGGGGAGAGACCGCAGGGCTGCACGATGGGGAGAGACTGCATAAGGGGGAGAAACCACAGGAAGTACAGAGCCACTGGGATGATAGTGCCCCGTGGTGGAGGTGAAGACTCCCCTCCTCCTGCTCTTGCCCACTGCTGGCCCTGGTCTCCATGGTCAGTTTCCCAACCCTACAGGACATCTCCAAAGCTCCGGAACAATTCTTTTCATTGGAATGTCAAAAAAAAAAAAAGGACAAGGCAAGAACAAGAATTTCATGGAAACATTTCTTTGGGGTTTTGTAAAATCCTTTCCCACCCCCACATGGAGCCCATAGCTCAGGCCAGAACAGAGTCTGCCGGTATTGCCCCTTTAACATACTGTTCTGACATGCAAATTCCCTCACTTCCCCTCAAAACGGAGAGCACTTCCACTTCCAAAGCCAATTTTGGTTTTATTGTCCATGTGGCTCCAAGGAGCACAGCAGCGCAGCGCAGCTGGTTGGCTCGTACCCCGGCTGACGTTGTACCAGGGAGTTCAGCCACTCCACCCAAGGTCCCAGGGGCATCAGTGGGGAAGATGCTGTGCTTCAGGGGGCAGAAACCCAGAGAGGGGGACAGAGGGAGAGGGAGAGACACCCAGAGGGAAAGGGAACAGAGATCCAGAGAGAGAGGGACAGAGACCTGGGTGGGGGGTTGGGGGAGATCCACAGAGAGAGGGGAACAGAGACCTAGAGAAAAGGTGCAGACAGAGATCCAGAGAGGAGAAATCAGGCTCTAGAGCTCTGATGAAGTTCCGGCAGTCTGCTGGTCCATCTCTCCACCCTATTTCAAACACCTCCCTTCCCCCACCTTCTGTCCAGCCACACGGGAAACTGTGCCTTCCCCCTTTTACCCCCTCTGACCCTTCACAAGGCGGGCCCACTAACTAAGCACCTACTGCAAGTGGTTCTTCACAGGCAACCTCATGAATCCCCTGCCAGCCCAGGAGGACAGTACAACAAGTGTCCCCTTCAACATATAAGACTGAGGCCCAGCATGGCCCTTAAGCCTGCTCACTACACTGCAGCCTGCTGGCTCTGCCAAGGCCACGGCTGGCTCCTGGGTGCACAGCTCCATGGGTAAGAGGTGCACCAAAGCCAGGGTCTCACACACCCCACAGAGGCAGACAGCCCAGCCACTGTTGCCATGGTTACAATATTTCACAGCTCTGGGTACTGTGCTTGCAGCCCAAGGGTAGAACCTCCATGATTTGGCACCTTGCACTGGCTCACAGCCTGTACACTCACGTCAGCGCCTCTCTCCTGGGACTGCACTGCAAGGGTGGCTCTGCCCTCCTCATCCCCAGGAGACAGCAAGCCCATTCCTGGGCCATCCCTACAGATGCGGGGCAGCTCCTTCTGAGATGTCTGCGGTTCTCTGGCAGGGCTTAATCCCTGGGCTTGCAGGGGTAATAAAAGAAAGCTCAGGGCTCTGGGTGGACAAGCATGAAGATGAAGCACTGGCCCAGCAGGCCAGGACACCAATCCACTGACAGAGACCCAGGGGGAACAGAGACCAGGAGAGTGGGAGGGACAGAGACTCAGAGAAGGAGACAGAGACACAGAGAAGGGGACAGAGACCCAGAGAGAGAGACAGACAGAAGAAAACCCAGCCAGGGCCCTAGATTCCATGTCCTCCAAGCCTGCAATCTCTCCACAGCGTCAGCAGCTAAGTTGTCTATTTCTCCCTCCTGGACATCATGCTGGTTATTCTTAGACAACTGCAAAATTTAAAACAGGCTGCCCAGCGCCATGCCAGTCTGTGCACCCTACAGGTGGATCTGTGTGTGTCCAGAGAGGGCAGGTGTGCCAGGCCAACAGGTGGGGGCAGAGCCTAGTCCACTCCCTACAACTTGCCCTGCCTCCTCCAAAAGCCAAAGGCTATGGACACAGCCGGACCCATTGTAAGCCTGCCATAGGAGCACATCATCCACGGAAACCCCCTCACTGAGCCCTGCAAAGAAGCCCCAGGCCACAGCATCCCACACCCCCCAGTCTTCCTCATGGCATCGCCATTTGGAGCCATCGCTAACATGTATGGCCTTCACTTCTGCCTGTCTGTGCCATCCAGGCAGTGACAGTGTGACAGAAGAGAGGGGGTGGAGGGGAGTGCCCAGAAGGAAGGACTATGCAACCTGCCGGTACCTGAGGTTGGCACCTCCTGAGAACCCCATGTGACAGCCTGGAAGGGGAAGGCAGGCAGGTTCTAGAACCTGCACTGAACCTTCACGAATCCTCTTGAGGACCTTCAAGGTGAGAAAAGCTGCTCCCGTCCTGCCCTGCCCTATGTGTCACCAGCCCCTGCCCTGAGGCCTACCTAAGATCCCTCATGCACAGAGCCTTGCATGGGGTGGCCCCCCTCAGTGCAGGCTCCACTGAAGACAGGCCCTGCCAGCTCAATCATTTTGCCCTTCTGTGACTGTGACAGGGACAAATGACACAAATCCTCATGCTCCTCCAATACTCACTGGGTCACAGTGGAGTACTCTGCAGACACTACCTACCTCCCTGCCAGCAGTAGGGTATAACATCAGACCTTGTCACCTCCGTGCAAAAGCCTCCTGTCGCTCTCCACAGCCTCGCAACTCCTGGGCCACTGTGATCCCAGTGCCCCTCAAACCAGGCCAAGACCTCCTGTCCAGTCTCTGTGACCTCTCCCCAGCCTCTGATTGATACCCCAGGGAGCCCAGGACAAGTGGGGATCCAGCTACTACTGATGGACAGGAGGATCATGTGCATAGCACTCACCATTCCCAGAAATGCCCAATTCTGGCCACTTCTCAAGGCTATGAAGAAAGAAAAGGACACCCAATCCCAACTTCTCTTGCCAGCGGCAAACTCTGCTCTCCAGCTCCACCCCTCCCTGTCCTGGTGAGTGAGAACCTACTTCATACAGTGCTATGGGCTGGGTGGTACAGACCTGGTTCCCTGCTTACTTCTCAATGGGCAGTATGTCAAGGGGGACACCACTATCATCACCATCTTACAGACAAGGCATCGAGGCACAAAGGTCAGACACAGAGAGATCTAAGGCCACACAGCACACAAAAGGCCTAGCTGGTATTGGTCTCTCTGTAGCCCCAGGTGGGTGAATCCCATTATCACTGAGACCACTGGCCAGGGGCACTGAGCCATGAAGTGGACATGGAACTGGACAGCATGAAGGCAGGATGCAGTTCCTTAGTGTGGGCCATGGCAACAGTGTGGATTAGCCCACTAATCCTCCAGCCGCTGCATGGGAGGTTGCCCTACTTTGCCGGGTCACACTGGAAGAGCCCTACCAAGGCCTCTCTGACCCCCAACCTGGCTCGATTTGTTTTCCCAACTCATTGCTCTGTCTGGCATACCACCTGTCTCCCCAAGGCTGAAACAGGAGCCTCACCAGAGCAGGGTAGGGTAGATTCTGGCACCTGGCACCATGCCCAGAATGTGCTCCGAGCTCAGTCACACTTGTCGATTGGACGCTACACTGGATGGATGGATGGATGGATGGATGGATGGATGGATGGGTGGGTGGATGGGTGGATGGGTGGATGGATGGATGGGTGGATGAGTGGGTGGGTGGAATGGTAGATAGGCAGGTAAACAGATGAGAGGTAACGAATGGCTGTTAAGTGGCAGCACTGGCTAGAGTTTGACTCACATCTCTGCTCACTGAAGATCCCTGCTATATATACCTGCTCAGTTCACCCCGCCCATGTACCCTCCTGCTCCAAGTCCAGGGACTGGATATGTTATCTTTTGACTGGGCTCAACCAGGAGGCCCTTAGCAAGATTCTCTCTCGGACATCTGGTCTCCACACTTTGCTCAGGCTATGCCCCGTGTTGAAGGGCCAACTCCTCCTGCCCTCTCACCCTCCTCCCTATACCACATTCCCAAGTCCTCAGTTCTTCCATGTTCCTTAAAGCCTTCTCCAAGCAGGTCTCCCTATGGTCTCCCTTGCCTTCACAGCCCAGGCAGATTTCCCCACAGCCTCCCTTACCCCTCAAAGTTTAGCCAGGGCCCCCATGCCACGAGCAGCAGGGGAAGACCAGTGAGCAGATCTCAGGCAAAGGTTTCACCTTTTCCATGACCACCCGCTGACTCAAGGCTGGTCCCAGTAATGGGCCATCCCCCCACATTATCCCTACCGCACTGGGCTTGGAAATGGAGCCACCTGACTTAGCAAAACCCCTTCACTCTACAAATCAGGCATGTAGGTGCATGACTATACAGCCCCAAAGTACTGTTCAGAAACCCAATGACATTCCAGCACTGCCAAATTCCAGTGTTTCAGGGCCCAGCCTAGCTGCCTCCCCTGGCAGGACAGGTATTGAGGCCCCGAAAGGAATGGTTCTGCCAAACATTATGGCATGAATTCATGCCCAGTGGTGCCAGGCCACACACAGGCAGACAGCCATGGGGATGGCTCAGCCAGGTAGCTTACAACAGCAGCACAGATTTAGGCATCAGAAGGGGCCTGTCATGAATATCTTCATTTTAGGGGGTGCCAACATCCCTCCCCTCTTCTGATAAGGACCCCCTGTTTTCTTCAGGGAACCTCCTATTTTCCACTCTCAGCCCCAGTGGTAGGGATCTGGGCTGAAAAGGGAGACGCATGACTCAGCCTGGCCAACCAGAGACTCCAGGCCCCATTGATTGCTCCCGGGATGGGAGTACGACCCATCTAATCCAATCAGTGCCTTCTCTGGGACTTTTGCTAGACCCACCAGAATGGAGACTTGCCTTTCCCCTGATTCTGGGATGGCGGGGAGCAAGGTGAATTCACCTTGCCCAGTCAAGAGGGAAGACAGAGCTGAGAAATGGGAGTCACAGTTTCTAGGAGAATCACCTGAGCCCTGAATCTCAATGGACCTAAAACTGAAACACTCCCTAAACTTTTTTTTTTTTTTTAAGATTTCATTTACTTATTTTTAGAGAGGGGACGAGAGGGGGAAAAAGAGGGAGAGACACATCACTGTGTGGTTGCCTCTCGAGTGCCCCCTACTGGGGGAACCTGGCCCTCAACCAAGGCATGTGCCCTGACTGGTAATCAAACCCGGGACCCTTTGGTTTGCAAGCCAGCACTTAATTCACTGAGCCACACCAGCCAGGGTAAAACTTTTTGTTTTAATGTGAACAATGAACTTTTATTTTTTAACTGAAGGCAGTGAATTGAATCTCTGGTGCTCATAACGAAAGGGGGCCTTCAATGTCAGAAGTCTCAGATCTTGGCTTCCTTTCCACCACATTCCAGATGAGCCTCTGCAAAAACCACTGTGGAGTTAACAATTCTCCAGCTGCCACCTCTCCCTGCACTGACTACACATAGTCTTCCTACCCTGGGATTGCAGGGCGGGGATGGGGGAGGGTGTAGGGGGGCAAGGAAGCCACACTAGGCAATCTCTGGGTGAGTAGGTGGTGGCCATACTCAACCTGAGCCCCGCCTACCTGCAATGAGACAGCAGGATCCCCAGTAAAGGTCAGCAAGCTACCCACGCCCCCCACTGCGAAAGTTCAGCAACTCTAAATGCTCAAATGCTGGAAGCATGCCTAAGGCTGGAACTGCAAAGGCAGCCCATGCCATCAGCCTTGACGAGGAAAACACTACCCATTGCTTCTGCAAGTGACTCACGTGCAGCATAAACATTTGTGTACTCCCAACAGCCCTACCTTAGAAGCAGGCAGGCCCCAATTATCTCCTCTTGTGACAGGGAGAGGAGGGAGAGGGAGAAGAGAAAGAGCAAGAGACACCCTCCTGGGACCCCCCGCCCCTCCTCCCCACCAGACCTCACTCACTAAAGCAAGCACATGGTTACAACTTTAGTCCTGGAAGCTTTCCACATGGAAGCTGCCTGTGGGTCTTCAGTGGGGCTCCCTTATATGCCTGTCACCTTATGGGCACCTTGCTACCCCCTGAACCCTGCTGTGAGAGAATGCCCCACTCTCAGCTCCAGTTACAGAAGATTCTGGGTGATCACGTCTCTGTTTCTGCTTCTTTTGGCAGACTGCTTCAACTCCTAACACCCCGTTGAGAGGAGAGCTCTCCGGATATCCAGCTCAGCTCGCTTCTGCTGCAGTCCGTCTTTGACCCCTGTGGAATTTCACAGTTGTCGTGTCAGGAAACATCTTGGGCCTCACTGGGTAACTGCCCTTGAGGCCTTAAAAGCCCCAAGGTCCAACCCTCAAGATTTCCTCCAAGCTGAACATGTTCAATTCCGGAAGCTGCTTTGCTCACAGGAAAGCTCTGAGATTCCCTGAAGGTGCTGGTTACTTCCTCTAGAATCACAATATTTTCATGTGTGGCAAGGTGGCACCCCAAAACCTGTTCTGCAGAGGAGGAATACTAGGGAGGATTTGTCCTGTGCATTCTGAGCAGTCCTCTCTGCAGAGACCAGGGACAGGTCAGGGAGGGGAGGAAGGGACTGTAGACCCAGGGTTAACATGTGTTAAGAGCTCATCTGCACAGCTGCTAGCGGCTACCACAAGGAAAGGGGGGTCTTCCAGTAGAAACCTGGAGGATGGCCCCCACTTCCCACTGCAGGCAGCTGGACAGGGAGAGCAGCCAACTGTTTCTGTATTCAACACACAGTATTAAGATCCTATACAAAGCACACCTGCCAAAAGGTACTATTCACTGGCTTCCCTCAAATAGAACTGATTCACTGACAACATGCCTGAGAAATTGTTTCTCTACCCAGATCCTGCCATGAAATAAAGGGAGGATGAGGAGGGTGACCCTCATCCGGCTGGGCCATTCAGTACTGTTCCAGAAGCCTCTCGGTCAGGCCAGCAACCCTGGCAAACTCCATCACAGACTGTGTGTAAAGTACTCACTGGATGGAATCAGAGCCTCCATGATGAAGCCCTAGCCTTGCGGAACACACATTCTTGGGGGCACGGGTCCTTAGCACAGAGAAGGTTCCGTGAACATAGGGCAGAGGGTGGGCAGTGGGCTGTGGTGGGCAGTTGGGCCATGATGAATAGACCAGTCAAGCCCCAAAGAGGCAACACCAGGGTTGTGCAAAGCTCTGGGACAGGATATTCCAGGGGGAGCTGGGTTAAAGACCCAGGAGGGGTGCTGGCCCAAGAGGATGGTAGGGTGGTAGAAGATGGGGGATCTAGCAAGTGGGTCAAGGGGGTCACATGGAGATGTGGATTTTGTTCTGAGAGAGAAATCCCCTGGCAGGTGTCAGACGGGAGAACGATGTGGACTGATGTCTGCCTTGGGAGGGTCCCATCAGAATGGGGAGACAGTGGCACAGAGCCGTGGGGAGGAGGAGGAGAGAGAAGCAGCAGCTGGACTAGGATGTGGCAAACAGAAAGAAAGAGCAAATAAGAGGGTATATAGTGCATACCCTCGAGGGGAAGCTCAGAGTCCACGCGTGGGTGGAATCAAACTGGGGAGACCGCCTTGAGTGGCTACGACTAGTCTAAGCCCTTTTCCTGGGAGGAGGGACATTCCTGGGACCAAGACCTGCTACCTGGAAGACCTAAGGCCCTTGAGCAAGGAGAGGCATGGGGGCTTTTGGGAACAGAGGCGGCCAGCGACCCTTGGAGGTGGGATGTCCATCTCTGCCCCTCCCAGCTCTCTATCGGATGCTGGCAGTCGGCGCAGCCTCTCAGGACAAGTGAGGCCTGGTCCTCCCCTGCCCACCCGCCTACCCACAGATCCTCACCCAGCATGTACCCTTAGATCCAAGGCAGAAACCTAAGAACAGGTGACTCCCTGTCCAGCTGCCACCACTGATCAGCACATAGCACAAGTTCATCTGCCCCAATGTTGATCCAGGCTCCCTCCTCTCCTGCCAGAGGAATCCTTCCAAAACGCAAATCTGACCTAGGTGTCCCCCTCACCCAAATCCTGCACTCCCGGTCTCCTGCCTTGTCCCTTCCATCCATTCCTCTCTGACTGCCAACCCCTGAAAAGCCTGTCTCCTCCACCTTCAGAACTTGCACACCCCACTTGCCAGCACCCAGAGAACAGTCCACCTCACTCGACCCCCTTCCCCTGAGCTGACAACACTGACCTTCAGATAACACAAACCTTCAGGCTTGGCTCAACCTCGCTCCTGAAGAGGCTCTCAGAACCTTTCCAAGAGGGCAGGAACTTCCCATTTGGCCTTGGGATCATTTATGGCACCCATGGGGTAATGACTGCACCAGTGTTTCACTAACTTCCTGCTGGCATATAGGAGCATATAGAAGCAGGACCCGACTGTCTGCCCCACCAACTCTCCCTTAGTAAGACCAGCACAAAACAGGAGGCAGGTACACAGGAAGCATGTGACAACCACCAGGAGAAGAGCAAGATGTTGTGAGTTCCATCCACGTGTCAATGAATTATTTCTATCTGGGCCCTTCCCCTTCCCCATCTCTCTCCTTCTTCCACTTCCATCCTCCTTCTCCAGGGCCACCAACCCCAAGTCTGAAATATGCCCTAAGACTAAAGGGAGGGATTGCAGAGAAAGCCTCACCTTTAAAGGGTCTGGGGGGAGGAGGGACACAGGCATAAAACCTCTAGCCTGGCCTCACTGAGCTCTCCTCTGAGGATAGGCAATCAAAAATAACTGCTGTTAAGGCAAGTGAATGATACACCAGTGGGATCCCTGGAGATGGTACAATGATAGTAGAAGCTAATAAAACCTTCCTACCCTAGTTACTATGGCCAAAGACAAGAAGGAGTCCCTGGGGGTTGTAGCCGCCAGGTGGAAGCGGTCCAGCAATAAGACAATCACAGTGCTCAATTCAGGGAGAAGTGTGTAGTTTTCAGAGCAATTTCACATCTTGAGCTGAAGGACCCTGCTGGGGCCGGGCCTGCGGAAGTGAGGAGCAGGGCATCCCTGAGAAGGGATGAGCTTTGTGACCCGGTCCCCCAGGACTACCAGCCCAGAGCTTCCTCCAGCTCACCCCAGGCTCAATAGCCCTCATCCCAATACTCTGCCAAGACCCACCCAGCTTGTGCTCATACTCTGTTCCCAGGTGCCATCTACTCTCATGTCGCAGAAGCAGCTCAGACTTGACATGTTCCATTTTCCCACTGCCCCACCACTGTCCCTCTCGTGGTCATCAACTAATAATGCCAACATCCTCCCAAATGGTCAGGCCGATTGCCACAGACTGAGTGTTTGTATCTTCCTCAAAACTCGTATGTTGAAACCTATCCCCTAATGTGATGGTGTTAGGCAGTGCAGCCTTTGGGGGGTAATTAGATCACAAAGGTGGAGCCCTAGTGAATGGTATTAGTAACATCATAAAAGGGACCCCACCCCTGGCCGGGTGGCTCAGTTGGTTGGTTGGAGCATTGTCCCATGCACCAAAAGGTTGTAGGTTCCATGCCCCATCTTAGGGCACATACCTAGGTTGTGGGTTTGATCCCTGGTTGGGGTACATACAAGAGGCAAATGATCAATGTTTCCCTCTCACATTAATGTTTCTCTCTCTACCCCCCACCAACCCCCTTCCTCTCTCTAAAATCAATAAGCATATCCTTGGGTGAGATTTTTTTGTTTTAAGGGACCCCAGACAACTCCCTAGACCCTTCTACCATGCAAGGAAACAGTGAGAATACACCATTTATGAATTGGGAAGTGGCCTTACCAGACACCTTGATCTTGAACTTCTAGCCTCCAAGCTTCAAGAAATAAATTTCTGTTGTTTATAAGCCACCCAGTCTACAGTAGTCTGTTTCAGCAGCCCAAATTGATGAAGACACCAACTTTATCTTTTCCCCATCTGCCACACTCCATGATCTCCTCGCAGCCCACATTCCAGTGACAGAACATTGACAGCACCAGGAACACAGGGCAATGTTACTACCTCTGCACTAACCCATGCACATGCAACGTGCTGGGTGTCCTCTAAGAACACCCTCACCTTAGCTCACTTCTTCCAAGCTGCTCTGCCCAATGTATCTGGGGTCCCACTTTTCAGATGAGGAACCTAACACACACTGGTGTACAGATGTGCCCAAGGAGCAGAATGAGTATGTAGGGTCACCCTGCTCATGAAAGGAGGGACCACAAACACATGGGTGTGACAAGGCCCCTGATGCCACAGATCTCCCAGAATTCCCAAGAGGGGGAATGGAGTCTCCATGTCTAAAGGATCAAATTCCTGCCTCCCTCCCAGCTGAAAAGAGGTCCAGGCCAAAGCAATAAGAACCATTTCAGAAGGCAAGTCATCCCCCAGTCTTTTGCACAGGTATTGAGGGACTGGACTCTCCCAGAGCCTTGAAGCTTAGTGGACACAATCTAGGGGGCAGTCAGAGGGGCTTGTTGCAAAGGCCACCAAGCCAGGGGTAGACACTTCACCTGAACTGTGCCAAAACCATTCATACTGCGTCCTGGCCACAACTCCCCATGGAAACACCTATGGGTGACATGTCCCTCACCCAGATACCCCCACCTCACCCACCAGGAACAGTGTGAGTCAGTAAATCTGGGCCCTGTCCAGACACCTTTAGGGAAGATGGGCCATGGATTGAGGATGCCAAAGGCCCAATGTCTGAAGAGCCTCAGTAGAGAGAGGTCTCCTCCAAAACTCAGCCAGCTGGGTTAGCTCATAGCGATGGAATCTTAACTGGGGAGGTTCAACTCCCTGGAGAGTACCTCCCTTCTCCCCCTCAAAACACCGAAACCTCCTCTCCCTCCAGGAGCCTGGACCTCAAGGAGGACCCCGAGGTGGAGGTAGGAGGGGACCTGCCAGAGGACAAGTGTCTTTCGTGTGACTGTACCTGCGGCCAGGCCCCACTCCCCTCCTCAAGCCCTGACTGAGGCCGCCATCTTCATCCACTCCAGAGGTTCAGTGCGGTCATTAACAACCGTCTCTACTAGGCAATGCGTTTTTTGTTGATCCCTCAAGACAGAAAGGAAAGAGAATAAGCTTTTCTCTTTCACATTTCCCCCTTGGTTGCAGAAGACAGAAGTTGGAACAAACAAGTTATATAATACTGGGGGTGGTTGGGGTGGGGGAGCACAGTCCCTCAAGGGCAGTTTCTCATGTTGTGGACTGCTGGAAAGACTAAGGGGAAGACAGGAATTGTCCCCACACCAGGCCAAATGGCAAAACCCTTCATGGGACAAAAAAGGCAGATGCAGACACCTCCTGGCAGGTGGGAAAACCAGCCTCCCAGACAAGGTCAGCCAACCCCAGTCCACAGCACACCCATAAGTCTCCCCAAAAAGGCCAAGGACCAACCCATCCATAGATGTGACTTCCCCCCTTCCAGACAACAAGCCCTAGAGAGCTTTTCCACACCCCATCCATCCCTTCTTCCCTCCTGGACATATTTCTTGAACACTTACTTCCTGTGGGGCCTCTGCTCCAGGTTTACAAAATATGCTCTCCGCCCTCAAGGCATTTCCACTAATAAACACACCAAGTAGTGTTGGGTGGTGATAGCATGATCAAGGATAAACAACAGCCTTATGATGCAGCAGTTCTGGTCCTGGAACAGAGCCCAAAGAACTGCACACAGAGGCTCAGGCGAAAACCTGTACGCAAGTTCATAGCAGCACTATCCGAAATAGTCAAAAGACAGAACCAACCACATGTCATCAGCTGGTGAACGGATAAACAAAATGTGGTATGTCCACATGATAAAATATTATGCAACCATAAAAAGGAATGAAGTACTCATACATGCTACAAAATAGATGAACCTCGAAAACATTACATGGAGTGAAAGAAGCCAGTCATAAAAAATCCCATAGTGTATGATTCTATTCGTAAAACAGGTAACTTCGTAGAGACAGAAAGTAGAGGAGTAGTTGTTAGGGGCTGGGATAGAAGGGGAATGGAGAGTGACTGCTAATGGGGACAGGGTTTCCTCTTAGGGTTATAGAAATGTTCTGAAACTATACAGAGGTGATGGATACACAACAACATTGTGAATGTGCTTCATACGACTGAATTGTACATTTTATTCTTTTCTTTTTAATTGCATACTTTACATTACTGAGTTTTATGTCATATGTTTTACCAAAACAAACAAACAAAAGCCCTAACACACGCACACGCACACACACACACACACACAACAAGGTGACTAAAGAAAGTGCTCCTGGGGCTAGCTAAATGCAGGTAATCTGGCAGGTGGCTCTGAGGCCATGATCTTGGAGTGTGGAAGGATGAAGAGGAATAAGGCATGGGCAGGTCATTCACCAGGCCAGTCTGGCCTGTTTGGAAGAAATGAAGGAAAGGATAAATGAACAATGCTACAAAGGCCTCTACATTTCAAAAGATCCTTGGGAAGCTATTGCGTGCCATAATTTCCTTCAAAACCTGGTCCTCTTTCTGTATGCTCCATCTCAACATATTAGGGCTTCTTGCCCTCCTCCCTACACTAGCACCAACAGAAATAACACACACAATAGACACACACTCACATACGCCCACCATCATTTGCTCCAGCCAACAGTAATTTTTCACTGGGATGCATGGAAGGGGTAAATGGGCATCTCAGACGTGGTGGAGGTGTCTTTTAAGAAAGTGCCTCCTTTTAGACAAGATTTCTTAGATATGACATTAAAAGCATGATCCATAAAAGAAGAACATTGATAAACTGCATTTCATCAAAATAATAATTTGCCCTGTAAAAGATAAATTAGGAAAATGAAAAGACAAGTTGCAGACTGGGAGAAAATATTTGCAAATCATATATCTGATAGAGACCTTTTATCCAGAATACATAAAGAATTCTTGAAAGTCAATAAGAAGAAGACAACTCAACTAAAAAATGGTCAAAAACTTGAAAAGACACTTTACCAAAAATATGAATACTTAATGAGACCATGAAAAAATGTCCAATGTCATTAGTTATTAGGGAGATGCAAATTAAAGCCAAAATAAGATACCAGCATACACTTAGAACTGCTAAAATTAAAGACTGGTGGTCCTGGATGGGTAGCTCAATTGGTTAGAGTGTTGTCTCAATACGCCAAGCTTGCAGGTTCAATTCCCAGTCAGGGCACATACAAGAATCAACTGATGAATGCATAAATAACTGGAATAACAAATTGATGTCTGTATCCCCCCACACACACACCTTACTCCCTCTCTCTGCAACTCAATAAATTAAAAAATAAAAAATAAAAGGCCCCTGGACGGATGGTTCAGTTGGCTGGAACATTGTCAATACACCTAAAGATCACAGGTTCTATTCCCTATCAGGGCACATGCCTGGGTTATGAGTTCAATTCCTGATCAGGAAGCCTATGAGAGGCAACCAATCGATGTTTCTCTCTTTCTCTACTTGTCCCTCTCTCTCTTTAAAGTAAACATATCCTCAGGTGAGGATCAAAAAACAGAATAAAAAATGGAAAACTGGATTGTGTTAATGGGTGTATGCCCATACTCTATAAATTTATTTTTATTGAATTTATTGGGGTGATACTGGTTAATAAAATTATATCAGTTTCAGGTATACAATTCTATAATACATCATCTGTATATTGTATTGTGTGTTCACCACCCAAGTCAAGTCCCCCTCCATCACCATTTATCCCCCCTTATAAATGTATTAACATTCAATGAACAGTATGGCATGTAATTGATTATACCTTACCCTTGCCCCAGGCTATCCTACCCCAGGGTCCAAGGCAGACACCTAAGTTTCACTCTCCCCTCTTGCCTGTTGCTTACATGTCACCTCACCTCATGCCTGGTCACCAAGCCCTGCCCAGGCTACCCTCTGAATCTCTTCCCAAATCTTCTGAATCTCTCATGCTGCCCACTGGAGGCCTCCAAAGGCCAACACATGCACCTGGGTCATCAGGCCTTTCCAGCCAGCACTTAGCCTAGGTCCCCACAATGATAAATGACACCGCAGCACACAAGTACTAACTTCATCACTCATCACTTTGACTTAAATGATTTGCTCCCTTAAGCTCACCAGGGAGGAAAAGCATGAATTTTGTCCTCGATCAGCCAAGGGTGGCAGGCTGTCCTGGAGAGCAGGGATGGGAAGCTCTGGGCCACCCTGGCCCTGAGCAATGCAAAGAGGAAGGAGGTCGTACTCCCTAAGGCTGGTGTTCTTCCCCTCTGAGAACCCGGAACAACGCATGTAAACATCAAGTTTTACACCAATTCTGGGGTTCAAGCAACCAGTCTCAGGCTTTGGCCAACGGGAAAGGGGACCTCCCTCTGACCACAAAAGATGAATTATGCCCTCTTGATCTGAGGGCAAGACATTGCTTTAAGTTCTTTGGCCTGGGGAAGGGGGAGATTTAAGCCCCATGGGGACAGGAAAGGGGTACTCCAAGAATGGACACTGTGTGTGTGTGTGTGTGTGTGTGTGTGTGTGTGTGTGTGTGTGTGTGTGTTAGACCTTCAGGGTTTTCTCACCATCCTCAGGCTCCCCAGGACCCACTCCAGCACCTCAGAACCCCTGGGACTCCAGACCTCTTCTTGCCCACCAGGATTCACTCGGACCCCCCAGGGCTCCTCAGCCTGCCCTCTCAGGTTTTCCCAGGCCCCTTAGGCCTCTTTCAGGTCCTTAGGTTCACTTGTGCCCCCTACACCCAGGCTTCCACAGTCCTCACCCATACCAGGTTCCCTCAGCACGCCCTCAGGACCACCTTTAGAATCCTCAGGGTCCTTTAGCACCCTCTAGGAAGCCTTGGGCCTCAGTCTCAGGAAGCTCCCTTCGGTCCCTCTTCAGAGTCCGGAAAACAGCCTCAACAATCTCAAGACTGCCTACAGTCTCTGTTCAGGCCCTCTCTGTCTCCCAGACCCCTTGGCATTCCCAGTTCGCAGTCAGGAGCCCCTGGGTTTCCCTCCAGACCTCCAAGCCCCGCAACTCCCGCGAGGTCCCTAGGGCCACATGTAGACACCTCGAGGTTCTGGGGCCCCCCAGGCCTTTTTCAGCTGCCCCCTCAGCAGCACCTGCCTGCAGTCTCCCGGAAAGACCCTTGGGCAGGCCAGTACGCTTCCCAGCCCCTCAGACCCCCAGCACCTCCCACAGGTCACCGGAGCCCTGAGGCAGGTGCGGGCCAACTGCAGGCCGAGTCTCACCTGCTCGGGCGCTCCGGGCCCGGGCCCGCGCCGAAGCCAACACCACCGCCGCCGCCGCCGCCGGACTCCGCCATCTTCCCGCTACCGCCGCCGCCGCGGTGCGTTCGAGTGACGGGAGCCTCGCGCCTGTCCAGGAGACCGAGAGTTGGGGAACGGGGGCGGGGCGTGCTCCGCGAAGGAAGGGCCTGGGCAATGAGAGGGGCCGGGACCTGCGGAGGGGCGTGGCCTCTCGATGAGAGGGCGGGGTCTGTTTATGGGCGGGGCGAGAGAGGACGGGGCCCAGCTAGCCTTAGTAGAGGAGGGGCGGGGCCTGTGGCGAGGGGTGTGGCCTGATTGAGGAGCCCACACGGTCAGAGGAGGAACCGAAGATGGACCGGATTGGGATTTGGGGCTAGGCACTGTCTACAGAGGGGCGGGGCCTGGCCTGGGATGGGGCGAGCCAGAGAAGGCGGTTGCAGGTTGGGGTACAAAGGCGTGGCCATTGGAGAGGCAAGAGGCAAGGGTGGGACCTGAGCTGTGGGTGGAGGGGTACAGGGGAGGAGGCCAGGAATGGGGGCTGGCGGGACTGTGAGGTGCGGCAGGTCTGAGGCGGGTTCTGCTCCGGAAAGGGGAAGGAACGGATCCTTGGTGGGAGATGAGGCTTGGGGAAGTGGCCCTCTGAGCTCTGAGAACCATCCCTCCCTGCCAGAGTCACTCCCTCCCCAAGACCTCCCTTAGATGGGGGAACTCTCACCTTGTGCCCAGGCCTCAAACTTCCAACAGGGCCTCGGTAAGCTCCCAGAGCTTCGAGTACACCCCCACCCCACTTCTCAGAAAGCCTAGAGCCTCAGCCCTGGCTGGATTCAGCCTCCCAAGACCTTTTCTCCAGCCCTGAGCCCATTTAGTCTTTTACCCTCCCTCTGAGTCGAAAAATCTTCCTTTGTGGCACCTCAAGAAAGGCCCAGGGGTCCAGATGGGGCTCAGAGCCCTCCGTGCAGTCAGCGCTGCTAGAAGGGAGTGAACATGGGCTGGGGACTCCAGAGGAGGAAGCAAGGGACCTCCTGAGTGGGCTCCTGAAGGCAGAATCAGACCCAGCTGATCCATGTCCAGCAGAGGGTCGGGTTTATAATAGGTGCTCATTCGTTTGTGTAAAAATGCTCAGGAGTTGCCACTGCAAGTTGACAGATATTAGCTGCTGGAGGGCCCTGCTGACCTCTCCAGCACACAATAAGCGCTCAATAAATGAATGCGTGCGTGCATGAGCTACATGCATTCCCAGCAAGCTCTATACACACGCTCTCTCCCGCCTGTAAATCGGCCACCACTCAAGCCTTTGTTCCAGATGAACCACATGCAGGCATCAAACCCTGCTCAGCTGAGACCTACAGCTCACACACCCGCCAAACACGCGGCTGCAGTCAATGGCATCCATATGCACACACACTTAATAAACACCCAGATTCAACCCACATGTCAGACACACAAACACACAGCTCAAGATCAGTGGGCCCCTGGCTGTGCGCATATGCCTAGCATGCTGCAGACGCATGGTGCTATGGACACACTACATACTCCAAGATCACACATCATAGGACAGCCAGTGCAAAGGACCTAATGCAGGAGTATACCTGGAGTGTTGCCTGGCAGGCAAAAGTGAGGGACAGGGTAGGCGTCAATGAGGAGTGCTCTAGGGTCACATAGGGCCTCAGGGACCGCTGTGGAGGCATTTTCCCTACATACAATGAGGAGAGGGGGCTTGTCGGCAGAACGGATGTCATCAACATAACAGCGGGGGCTGATATCTTGAATAAGGGACAATACTTAAAAGTATTCTAGGACAAATGATGGGGTCATTCAAGGGTGGTGGCAGGGTGGGGGAGGGGTGGAAAGAGCTGCTAGCCAGGAGATACTCTGCAGGTAGCATCAACAGAAGATGCAATAGATAGAAGCAGGGATGAGGCGGAGGGAGGCCAGGGTTCTTGGCCTAGCCCAATTGCCTGCCATACCTGGGATGGGACACCAGCAGGTGGGGGACCTGGAGGGCCACAGGTTACTGCACACTCTTGTCCAATAATGATGACCTGTGATCTGGCAGACCCCACAAGCGGAGACACAGCAGGCAGCGTCCTGAGGCCTAGCCACCATCTGGACAACAGCTGGCACGGTTCTCCCAGAGGCAGGGGCCTTGCCACCTGCTCCCCTGCTCTGGACCAGCTGTGGGACTCACGGCCCCAGGTCAGAGCTCAGAAGCCTCCTTGTAAGCCCCAGGTGTTAACAGAGGAGGAAACTGAGGCTTGGGGCAGGGGTAAGGCATGCCTTGTTTCCTGTAGCCTCATGCTGGAGCCTCCTCCACCTGTCTGCCCTTCACCACTAAGGGGCCTTAGAGTGAGCTGCAGATGCTCCCAGTGCCCGCTTTTGCCTTCTCTGTAAACAAGACAGGTCAACATCTGATAAATACTCACTATTATCACCCTGAGTTGGGCATCCACTTCTTACAAGCCATGAGGTTTTGGACAGGTTACTCCAGCTCTTTATGCCTCAGTTTTCCCGTCTTTAAAATGACAGATGTTTATTTCATCCTGGGCCAGACATCCTGGGCCTCTGAATGAGGTCAGGATGAAATAAACAACATGCTTGCGCTCAGGACAGCTCAGCTAGTAGCCCTATCTAAGTCCATGGCAGCTGACGGCACTTCCCCTCTCCCACACCCACGCTCCACCCTCCAGCCCTACTTGATTTTCCACCTATCTAACAAACTCTGTATTAGAGTTTTCCTTTTTTAAATTGAGATGTAATTCTCATACCATAAAATCTACCATATTAAAGGGTACAATTCACTGGCATTTAGTGTATTCACGATGTCATACAACTATCGCTTCCACGTTGTTCCAAAACATTTCCATCACCCCAAAAGGAGACCCTCTCCCCCTTAGCACTCACTCTCCATTCCCACTCCCCCAGTCCCTGGCAACCACTAATCTGCTTTGTGTCCCTATGGGTTCACCTATTCTGAATATTTCATATAAATGGAATAACACATGTGCCCTCCTGGGTCTGGCTTAGTTTACTCAGCATAATATTTATGAGGTTCACCCACGTTATAGCATATATCCGTCCTTCACTCCTTTTTATAAGTAATATTCCATTGTGTGGATGGGCCACATTTTGTTTATTCATTGATCCGTTGATGGACACTTGGGTCGTTTCTTCCTTTTGGCTATTGTGAATAGTGTGCTGTGAACATGCGTGCACATGTATTTGTTTAAACACCTGATTTTAATTCTCTCGTGGTATATGCCAGTTTTGCAGATGAGAAAACTGGGGTTTGGGGGTTGTGAGTCAGAATTCAAGACTGGATCTGATTTGAGCCTGGCCTCTGCCAGATACGTGAGACCTTGAGCCTAGGGGACTACCAGGAACCCTGGCTCAGAGGAAGAATCCCTGGATGCCCTGGAGGCCTTGTTGTAGCACTTGGTCCATATTAGCCATTACATTATTAATAGTGACAGCGGGGGCTTCTGGGGCTCCTCCCCTAGCCCAGAGCCCACTTTCCCTGGGAATAAATCACTGGGGCCTGCTTTGCCCACCTCCCATGAGGTCCTCCTGGGGTTGCCTCACCTCTAGGCAGCAGTCCTGGCACTCTCATCTGCGCCCAGCACCCCAACAAAGGTGGGGGCCCCAAGAGCTGCCTCTGTCACGGCCTCTCATATAGTCTATTCCCTAACGACCTAGAGCCCAAAGCTCTTGCTGTATGACTGCGGGAGCCCCTCACCCTCTGCCTTTGCCCCTCTTCACCATCCAGGAAGGAATGCAGACCTGGTGATTCTTTTCTTGAGGACAATTAGCAGCCCATGGTGAACATTTGAGTATCTGGCTCAGAGCCTTTTTGGAGGAGAGACTAATTCTTCCTGAGGGAAGGATTGAGTTCATTCCCATTGCACAGATGTGGAAGCTGAGCTCCAGAGAACCTAAGAGTTATTACTTAGCCAAGAGTCACAATAATTCATTCATGCACTACTTATTTACTTAATGTGCCAGATACTGCCCAGGGCTCTGAGCCAGGTAGAAAACAAAGCTCCTGCCCTTTGGGGAGTTGACATTCCAAGGGAGGTCAGATGGTAAGCAAGAAAAGGAGATGCATGACACTTCCTCCAAAAGTTCCTTATGAATCTACCCTGTGATCCAGCATTCCATTCTAACGTATGTGCCCAAGACAAGTGAAAACAGGAACAGCAAAGACCCTAATTCCAAATAAGGTCACATTCTGAGGTTCCAAGTAGTCATAAAATGAGGAGGCCAGGGACCGCATTCAACCCACAACAGATCTTTACCAACAGAAGAAAAGACATGGTTTCATCAAAGATGTGAACACAAATGGTTGTAACAGCCCTAAACTGGAAACATCTAAGGGTTCTCCAATGGGTTAATGGATAAACAAATGACATATTCACATAATGGAATACTATACAGCAAGGAAAAAGAATAAACCACTGCTACGTACATCCCATTGGTAGGTATCACCAACATTTAGTGAAAGAAGCAGGCATGAAGAGGGCACACTGTGTGATTCCACTTATGTGAAGTTCACAGACAGGCCATGCTAATCTATGTTGACAAGCTGGGACAGGAGCCACCTGTGTGGATCATCAGGGAGGGAAGGCATTGACCACAAAGGAACATGGGGCCTTGAAGTGAAGAAAATGTTCTGTTCCTTGATTATGGAACAACAGGAGAGTTTACATCTGTCTAAGCTCATCGAGCACTTAAAATGGTTGCATTATTAAAGTAAATTTGGCCTCATTGAGGCTGAATTGTTTTTTTATTTTTTATTTTTTAAAAAGATTTTATTTATTTGTTTTTAGAGACAGGGGAAGGGAGGGAGAGAAACATTGATATAGGAGGGAAACATCGACCAGTTGTCTCTCATACACCCCTGGCTGAGGACCTGGCCCACAAACCAGGCATGTACCCTGACAAGGAATTGAACCAGCAACATTTCAGTTTGCAGGTTGACGCTCAATCCACTGAGCCACACCAACCAGGGCTGATTTGTTTTTTCTTAAAACAAAAATAAAACAGGTCAGATGGAGCCAAGGTGATAGAGGTTAAGACCTGGGGCTACCTTTTGGGGGTGACCAACTGGAAGGGGGAATGAGGGAGCTCCTATGGGCTAACGTTGCTCTGTATCTAGGTCACAGTAATGTAACCATTCATGGTTCCCTATAGCAAAAAATGAGTGCATGTTGCTGTTTGTAAACTACACCTCAAGGAAAGAGAAACACCCAGAGGCTCAGAGTACGTAATCTGCCTAGGGCCCCATTGGGAGAATGTCAGAGCCCCCCTACCCGAAGCTCATCACCCCCTGGTCTCATGCTGTCTCCCTCCACTTGATCAACACACACATTATGTACCTGCTATGCACCAGGTGCTGGGCTGTAAGCATGCCAGGCAAGATCCCTGCCCTCACGTTCTAGAATATTCTGGAATGTATATTCTAATGGGAAAGACAAACCTGAGACACATGAACTTATCAATGACCAAGGCTGTTCCTGATGGTGATAATTGCCATGAAGACAACAGGCTGAGAACGACTGAGGTGCCGCTTTAGCCATAGATTAGGGACAGCCTCTTTGAGGAGGTGATGTCCGGCTTTAATAAAAGCAGGGGGCAGGATATCCTAGAATGTTCCAGGACATTCCAGGAGCCAGTAATGTGTAGGCCCCAGAAAGAGTCTGAGAGACAGAGATAAGAAACCACTTTGGGTGGAGTGACATGGGCAAGGCTTGGAGCAAGAAGGGAGAGTGTAGACAAAGATGTACTGAAAGCAGCCTCCTGGAGTGTGGGACACAGCTGTGACCGAGACTGCTCACGCATCACATCTGGCAGAAGGAACATTTATTAAACCAATCATCACACAAGCAAAGAAGCAATAACATTAATTGTCAACACGATAGAGGTTTGAGTTGGGGCATAGTGACTTAGCGGGGCCGGGCTGAGTCAGGAGAGCAGGGAGGGACATTCAGGCTGAAGAGTTACCCAGGAAGAAAGCAGAGTCTTTCAGGCAGAGGGAGGAGCCTGTGTGAGGACCTTGAGGAGAGAGAGTGCCAGGAGCCGCATAGTCTGGTAGGACAGGGTGTGAAGTGGGTGTTGGGCAGCCATATAACACAGACGCATGGAGGTCTCAGCTTCCCCATTGGGTTCACGCTTGGCCCTGAGCAGGAACCTGGGCCGCTCCTAGCGGGGACCTAGCCTGCACCTCATACACACTCACTGAAGAGAAAGACATGAATCCCCATCCTTCCCTCCTAGCATTGAGGGAGTATCACAGGGACACCTCACTGCCTCCCTCCCTTAGCAGATTACCTCCCACAGACCAGAACTCAGGCCTGTGACCAGGAAAACAGGATAGTCCGTTGCCATGGCAACCCTGAGCTGAGAGGACACATGGCCACTCCTGTCTATTGCCATGATGCCAGCCACCACCCACCATCCACCAGGTCTGCATTGGGTGCGGGAGGAAGGCAGAGGGAGGACCAAGATGGGTCAGATTCCCAGATGCCTCACAGAGCTGGGAGAGCAGAGAAGAAAGCTGGGAGAGCAGAGAAGAAAGCTGAGGCTTAGAGAGCTGTGGTGAGTCAGGACCCCAACACAAGGGCATTTCTGCTGGCCCCCACCCATGAAAGGAGCCCCAGGCAGAGGCAAAGGGATCTCTCTCTCTCTCTCCTGTGACTCTAGAAAAGGCCCAAAGACCTTTATGTGGCACTTGGGCCACTCCGCGAGTGAAGCCCTCAGAAGGGCAGGTGATGTGAGCAGGGGTTACTTTCCTTGGAACACACACACACCTCCAACACACACTCATACACCCGGGACTCCCTCCCTTCTCCCAATGTTCTATCCCTCCCTCAAAGCCCAAGTGAGCTCTCACCTCTTTTAGGCAGCCATCACTCACCATCTTCTTGGAAGGGACTCCTCTCCCCTCTCCACACACCCACAGCACTCACAGTTTCTACCCTCACCACCTAGCATTATTGATTCCAGATCTACGAGGCATTCATTCTTGGCCCAGCCCTGGGCTGGTCACCAGGGCTTTAAGAAGTAATGCACTAGCCCTGACTGGTGTGGCTCAGTGGTTTGGGCATCATCCTGCAAAACAAGAGATTGCTGGTTTGATTCCCGGTCAGGGCATATGTGTGAGGTACTTGCCAGGTACTTGTTGGGGGCATGCTTTAAAAAAAAACAAAAGAAAAAGTAATGCTCTTGACACACAGCAGCAAACAAACAAAACAGAGTCCTGAGAGAGCGGAGGGAGGACAAAAAGACAGGGATCAGCCACAGCTTTTCAGTTCCAAGAAGCCCAATGCAAACTGACATAAGCCAAATATTAAGACGAAGTGTGGGCTTCAGGCACAGCTTCCAGTAATATGATGAAGACAAAGTCTCTCTCCATCTGTCTGGAAGGCTTTGTCACTTTGGTGACACATGACCCTTGGCAGCTCCAGACTTATATCCTCCCAGCTCAGCAATCCCAGTTCACAGGGATGTCTCTCTCCCAAGAATTCCCACCGATACCAGAGGAGGCTTGGGTCATGCTGCTCAACTTCATCTTAGCTACATAAATTTGGCCAAAGCAAACCAGGGTTGTGTTAGAAGGGAAGAAGGGAGTGACGGGTACCAGGTAGATTCCTACCAAGTCCGTAATAGCATTCCCAGAGGAAGGAGCAGCTGCTGTAGCAAAGGCCCAGAGGCTGGACCATTTATGTTACTGCAGGAAGCAATAAAGATAAAACACATTTTGTTGGTAGACCAAAAGGTGGGAGGGAAATAACAGGAGAGGTGGTTGCCAGGTTGGTGAGTATTGAAGGTCCATAAGACTCCCTGGCCAGGAAGCCCAGTTGGTTACCAATACACCAAGTTTGTGGGTTCGATCCTTGGTCAGAGCACATACTAGGATCAACCTATTTGTTCTGACTGGTGTGGCTCAGTGGACTGAGTGTTGGTCCGTGACCCAAAAGGTCGCCGGTTTGATTCCCGGTCAGGGCACATGCCTAGGTTGCAGGCCAGGTCTCTGGTTGCGGGTGTGCAAGAGGCAACTGACTGATGTTCTGATATTTCTTTCCCTATCTCCCTCCCTTCCCCTCTCTCTAAAAATAAATTTTTAAAAAATATATTTTTAAAAAGAATCAACCAATGAAAGCATAAATAAGTGGAATAGCAAATCAATGTGTGTTCTCTCTCTCTCTCCCCCTCCCACCCTCTAAAGTTAATAAATTGAAAAAGGGAGTTCACCCTGGCTGGTGTGGTTCAGTGGATTGAGTGCCGACCTGAGAACCAAAGGGTCGCCAGTTCGATTCCAGGTCAGGGTACATGCCTGGGTTGCAGGCTGGGTCCCCAGTGGGGGGTGCGTGAGAGGCAGCCACACATTGTTGTTTCTCTCCCTCTCTTTCTCCCTCCCTTCCCCTCTCTAAAAATAAATAAATAAAATCTTTAAAAGAAAAAAGAAAAAAGAAAGCAAGCTCATAACAGGGAATTAAGTGGTGTCTGAGAGCAATAGGAAGTCATGGGAGTCAGCAGGGGTGGGACACTGCCAGACCCCGTGTAGGAGATGGACTTAATGTGGTGAGGCTACTTCTGTGGTCTGAGAGGAAAATGAGTAGAAACCCAAACAAACATAATTATTGACCCCCTGCCCCATGCCCTGCCACCTATGAGACCCATGGAAGCTGCTTTCATGGAGCTTATAAACTTCTGTTGTACCAATGTTGAAACAAGTAATTACTAATTGTTTAACAATTACTGTGGTAAGCACAGGGAGATTGACAGGGAGCTAAACATGGATATAACAGGATGCTTACCCAGTCTGGGATGGCTGGGATGTCTTCTGCTGAGTGTTTTTAGTTAAGAGCTTGGGCAGAGCTGGGTGTGAGGGTATTACTGGTAGAGGACAATGCAAGTGCAAAGGCTTTGGGGTTGGAAGGAACAAGGTAGGCTTGAGAACATGTGTGGCTGGAGCATAGCAATCGAGAGGTAGAGCCTCGATAGAAGTGGTTAATGTTAATGGGGCCAGATTGTGGGGGATCGTGTTGGTACATGTGGGTGTTTGAGCTCCTCGTGGCAGTATAAAACCCAGGAAGGAGGTGATATCTGAGACTGGATTTGCATAATACTGACAGTTCCCCAGCTGCTGCATGTAGCTGGAGGGTGGCTGGAGGGTGGCTGGAGGGGAAGCAGGGAACCCAGAAAGGAGGTGGTAGCTTAGACCTCAAGTGGTTTCCATGGAGACAGAGAAGCATGTGGGCTAGAGGCCAAGGGGACAGGCCCTGCTGATGGGATAAAATGGAGTGAGGATAGGTAAAGGTCAAGTGGCCACTAGGTGTCCAGAGTCATTGAGATGGGGAGGCCAGGGGCCGGGTGAGGATGCAGGGAAAAGGACCACCAGGGGCCCTTACATCTGGGCCAAGCAGTTCCAGTAGCCATTTCAATGGACTGTAGGGATGTTTGCACAACATTGTGGATGAGTCTAATCCCACTAATTTGTACACTTAAACACTGGTTAAAATGGCAAATTTTATGTGAGATATATATTTTACCACCACACACACACACACACAAAATAGGAAAAACCTTAAATGTACACCAACTTGAACTGAAAAAAATAAAAAATAGAGTTCTTCAGTCACCTAGCCACATTGCAAGGACTCTGTAACACCACGTGTCTAGGGATGGTGCAGACAGAATATTTCTGTCATCGCTGAAGATTCTACTGGGCAGGGCTGGCCTGTCTCCACTTCTCATCTCTGCCCAGGTCTCATTTCCTGGCTATGTTCCTAGGGGAGGCCCTGAAACCACAGCTGGGCTCAGAATGACACCTGGGGGCCTAAATTGCCTTCATGTTGAATCCTGATACTCATGTTATCAGGCAGGGTCCTGGCAGCAGCAGGAGCCACTGAGAATGGACGATTCAGGAGCGTCATAATGAAGGGGCCCTTTGCAAAGGCGTGCGCAAGGGTGGTAACTGATACAGGTGGTGCAGTGCGCAGGACAAGCAACAGTGGGGAGCTGTTAACCACGCCCAGGCTGAAGGCTCACTTGGTAGAGCTGTGGACTTTGATTGGGGAATGCAGGGAGGGACATGTGGAGAGAAACACCAACTTCTCACTCCTCCTTCTTCCCACATCTTGCTGGTCCTGTCACTGCTCCCTCCCACCACCATGGCTGACTCTAGCTGGGAGGCAGAGGACCCAAGTAGATTAATCTCTCGGGGCACATGAGCCACAAGGAGTTCCCAGGGCTTTCCCCATCTCAGAAGGGCCTGGTCAGCAGAGGTCATGGCTGTGCTCAGACCACTCTTTCAAAGGCCGATGGAAAAACAAACAAGCAGGCTTGGTCCAGGACATCTTTTATGTACATGGTTTATTCCTCCCAACCCCCATGCTGCAATTTCAGCCTCAGCTGCCCACCCTCCCAGCATGGAGCTACCCATAGCCTCCTCCCCAGAGGGCCTCCTCCCTCCGGGGCTGGATCTCTGGAGGTGAGGTGGGGAGAAAGGAAGGAGCCCTAGCACAAGGTGGTTGGTTCCCCAGAGGTCTCAGAAATATCCTCCATCCTGGGTAGAGACAAGGAAGGAGGACGGCGGCACAGAACTTGGGTTTAAATACTCATGAAGCTACACGATAGAAGACAAAAAGTAGCACACTCCAGGAAAAAGAGGTCCAGGGAGGATCGAAGGCCAGATCCCGCCCCCGAGTGGCGGCATGGCAATCCCAGGACCCAGAGGGGTGAGGGGTGGGACCAGGGAGAGAGGGTTTGGGGGTGCGGGAGCCCGAGGATGGTCCCACCCTGGCCTGGACCCCTGGGCACAGGGCAGTGAGGACGGAGGAGCTACTGCTCCTGGCAGTGCCCAGGCCGAGGAAGGCCTACAGCTTGGTCAGGTCCAGCTTCAGTTTGTATGGTGGGGGACTGTCCCCAAAGGCATGTGACGGGGGAGGGTACAGGGGCCAGTCTGGCTCTACCATGAAGCTCTTGTGTTGCTCCAGAGTCAGGGGCTGCAAGGGAAGGAGAAGGAGGGCAGGCTACTGAGCCCCTACCCTACAAGAGGCCTTCCCACCCCTGATCTCAGATCACTCTGACTAAGGATGGGGGCACTCTTATCCCCAACTTCACAAGGGAGTAAAGAAACTTGCCCAACATCACACAACAAGTCAGGAGGCCCTGCCTCCGTGGAGTAGGGGTAAACCCATCCAGAACTAGGGAGGAGCTCTCCCCCATCCTTCCTCCAAGCCCACCCACTGGCCCCACCCACCTGGAACTTGAGGTGTTGACCAGGAGCAGTCACCAAGGTGGAGCAGCTGAGCCACAGCATCACCAGCACGGAGAGGAAGAGGCAGCAGGCCAGGATCCAGCGAGGAAGCCCCGAGCGCCTGCCCAAGGTGGCAGATATTCTCAGTGACCCTAGTGGAGTCTGGGAACCCTCCCCTCCTGCCCCAACCCCATTCCCAGGATCTTGCCACCCACCGGGACATGCAACTGAGGAAGTCATTGTCCTGCAGCTCATCAGACTCCACCTTGGCCTTGTTACTCGTCTTGACTCGGATCTTGGTCTTCCTCACCTTGTCCAATGGCCCTAAAGGGTCTGAGAGACAGGGTGTTCCTTAGTGGCCCCAGTCCTTTCCCTAGAGGACACAGCAGCCATAGAGAGGAGAAAGGACGCAAGGACTTGGGGTAGTGGGTCATGGAGTCCTGGAATAGATCAGAGCCCTAGGAGATGGACCATGAAACCCTAGGAAACAGACCAGGGAACCCTGGGAGATGAACCACAGAATCCTGGGAGATGCACCAAGGAACCCTGGGAGATGGACTATGGAACCCTGGGAGACGGACTACAGAATTCCAGGAGCTGGGACAGAAATCTCAGTCCTACAGGGTTCATTTGCCAAGAGGACTCCTTGTGGCGGTGGAGCCATCTCTGAAAGGAACATTGGTCTGGGCTCAGATCTTACCTACATGCACCTCCAAGGCCTCAGGATGGGATCCCCGCCAGGTCACCTCCACTCGCTGCAGACGGGCCCCTTCATGTCCTAGGCTCTCTACCACGGGTTGGGTCTGGACCAGGAACAAGAGAGCACAGAGAAGGCCTTCAAAATGGCACCACTTTGGTTCTAGGAAGCACCTCTCTATGCCCTACATGCGCTCTATTGCCCCATGCTCAGCTGGCACCTAGTTCCACTGAGTGCAGGAAGGAGAGTCTTCCGTGGGGCTGTGATGTCAGGGATGTCATTCCCTGCTATTGTGGGCCTCTCAGTGTGTCTTGATCTGGGTCTCCAGCTTCTGAAGTAAGAACATAATCCAGGCCCAGCCAATGGAATCATAGGGATTGGCTGAGAGGTGATCACATGACCCAGCCAGGGCCAATCAGAGTAAATATCTGCTTAGTTAAAGCTCAGAAGTCATTTAGAGCCTTAGGCATCCATCCTGCTATGAGGAGTAAAATGTTTGCCTGGGAATAAAGTTACCACAAAGGAAAGCAGAATCAAGTGGTAAAATGAGACACTGAACCCTTGGATCCGGCTGTGCCTGACACTTGCTTGACTGATCACCTATAGATTTTGCATTTCATGAGCCAAGAACGATTGTATCCCTCCTTCTTACCCTGACCACCCACCAACCACTCTGGTGTGACCCCTGCCAGACTCCTCACCTGGAACACCACCACCTTCCCATTGTCAGTCTGCAGGTAGTATGTCCAAGTGGAGGAGACAAAGCCCTGGGCCGAGTTGACAAGGTCATTGCAGAGGGTGGAAAACAAGTCCAGGAGCGAAAGAGCCCCGCTTGGAGCTTCCAGAACCTTTCTCTGCCAAGGGGAAGCCCAAGGAATGGAATGTGATTGAGACAGGGCATTGACCAATGGGAAGGGGGCTGGGCGAGTCCATTGTGCTTAGAATTCACCAAGTAGTTTGAGGCAACAGGGCTTCATAGGAGAAACAGACCTCTGCTGTATTTGGCTGGCTGGGTGCCCTTGGGTAAATGGATTGCCCTCTCTGAGCCCTAGAATGGGAACGATTCTCTTCCATTATGGGGTTGTTATAAGATTTCAACTAGATAATGACACAGCACAAGTGCCTAACATATAATAGCTGCTATTATTAAAAATTTTGCCATCATCATTATTCTTTTTTTGACGGCGTCAGAATGAGAAGGAATAATAGTGCTTTGTGCTTTTATGAACAGTGAAAGGCTGGAGCAGGTGGAGGACAATGAAGAAAGAGGGGAAAGGGCTTTCTGTGGAATCTCTGAATAGGATGGGTCTCTGGCTAAGATGAATTATTTCCTGTGCCTCAGTTTCCTCTGATGCCACATTGCCTAGATTCACTCATGACTATGAGTGAGCAGTTATTACTTCTTCCCAGGACAGTGGAGGAGTGAGGGCAGTATGTGTGTGCTTGGAAGGTTGTTTCTCTCTGAACCTCAGTTCTGAGCTCTCCAGGTGACTGGCCACCTGTTCACCACAAGGGAAGTGCTTAAACCAGCACCTGGCATGCAGTAGGTGCTCAATAAAGTGAGCTCTGGTAGCACTGAAGATGAGCTAGTTGAGGGATAGTTGTAAGCCCAGGTGGCACTGACTTCAGAGGTCACATCTGTACAGCTCTAACTGTGTGACCTTGGGCTCCTTGGGCATGACACTGTCCCTGGTGCCTCCGGGCAGCACGAGGAATTTGGGACAGGCTGAGGTCAGGCCTGGACCAGGACAAATGCTTCATAAATGGTGGCTGTTTCTTGTTATTTACTTCCTACAAGGTGGCAAGGGGTGGGAGTGAAACGGTACTTCCCATGTCACAGAGATGACAACTGAGGCTTGAGATGTGACATGCTTGATTGAAGATACCCAGTAGGGCAGAATGGATCAGAGTCTGGGAGAGTCTGGACATGAGTGTGGATTTGCAGGGGTGGGGGTATAAGCCCAGAGCGGCAGGTGGGAGGGTGCCCACCTTCTCCTTGGACTCTGGTTCAGGCTCCAGCTCAGGGTTCTGGCTCCAGCAGCCCTTGCTGCAGGCCTGCTGTTCCATCTCCTTCACGTAGGCCTCCACGCAGGCTGCAGAGGCAGAAGGGAGCGACGGGGGTTGGGGGGCAGGCTTCCCAGGCCGCCCCTCCCCACTCTGGCCTACCCAGCTAGCCCTCACCTGCTTCACACTCAGCTTGTGTGGCATTGGGTTTGGAGCTCCTGGCCACGAACCGGCAGATGGAGAAGAGGCGGCAGCCTCTCTCACAAGCACTGATGAAGACGGCCCTGTCGTATTCATTCCGGGACTTGGAGGGGTCCTGCTGCTCAAGCTCCTCCTGGGAGGGGGGCACAGGGCTCAGGCCAGAGGGAGAGGAGGAGGAGGTGGGTGCTGGAAGCACTCAGGGGAAGAGGCAGAAGATTTGGTTCCCCTTCCTCTCCTCAAATCTAGAGAAATTAGGATGAGGCTAAGAATATAATTAGGGGGGGCTCTGAGCTCTGAGGAGGACAGAGAGGGACGGGGCTTGAGAAGGAAGATGGGCATTGGACAGTGGTGGTTTCAGCAGACCCCAGTTAGAAAACTGGGGAAGATGGAGGGAAATTGGCCCTCTAAAGGCTCCAGGGAGGAGGGGGGAGATTGAGCAGAATTCTCAGGACCTGAGAAAGAGGGGGCGGGGGCTCAAAGGGGGTTTTGTCACCCTTTAGGCCTGGGAAAGTTGGGAAGCAGCTTGGTGAGGAAGTAAGGATACGAGTGGGGGCTGGTAGCTCTGAATGGATGTAGGGAGGAATACGTGAGTATGTGGAAGCTGCTCGGGTGGGCGAGAAGGAGGGGATTGGCCTGAGGGAGGTGGGGGTTGGGCACGCCAGGGTCCTTGCGCAGCAGAGTGTAACGGGAGTCCGCCAGGTGGCATTAGGATCCTCAGTCTTGGCCCTACTCCAATCCCGCTTAGTGGGACACCCCACCCTGCCTCGCAACCCCGCATTCATCGGAGGGAACAGCATCCCAATACCCTGCCCCATCGCAGGGCCCTCCCAGTCCCTCCCCCAAGACAGAAACATTCCCTTCACACTGGGGGACCCGGGTGCCTGTGCTTGCCCACATTCAAGGGACCCCAGCCCTTCCCCACCAAAGGAACCCAACCTCATAGGAGAGACATCCCCCATTTCCGACCCCTTTCCGCTCCTAGGAACCACTCTCCTGCTCCCAACCGAAGGACCCGAATCCCCAACCCCTCCCCCATCAGGAGATCGCGGGTCTTCGAGCTGGCGCTGCATGCGCGTCACCTGCGAGGGTTGCGGAATAGAGTAGCGATCGCGGCACCGCAGCTGGCAGCTCTGCGTGTCCCCGAGCTGCGGGGCGAAGGGGTCGCGGGCAGGAGGCGCGAGCGTGGCGGGCAGAGGTTGCAGCAACAGTAGCAGGAGAGGCAGCAGCGCCACCAGAGCCATGACTGGGCTGGGCGCGAGGGCGCGGGACGCCAGCTCCCGCAGGCGCCGAGGATGCGGCGGTGGCGTCGGGGACCCGGTCGCTGACGTCACCGGAGCGAGGCAGCCTGGGAAGGGGGGGCGGAGGACGCGGAGAACGGGCGAGGCAGCGGCGCTGCTACACCTCAGAGTTGCGGGCAGGTGTATCGCGGCCCGTCATGTCTGGTCTATCTGGGGGTGCCCTGCCACCTCCCTAGTATTCACAGGAGAGAGGATCTCAGCCTGAGCCAGGAAAAAAAGTAAACAAATCGGGTGATGCGATAGAGCGGTCTATTCGCCAGGGTATCAAGCAGGACCAAGCCTGGCAACCGAGGCAGAAGGGACTGCGAGAAACCTGAAGCAGGGAGGAGCTTGTTAGGAGAGGAGGGAGGTGGGGCTGGAGCACAGCCAGAGGGTGGAGGTGGAGGGTAGTGAGGGTCCCAGGGCTAGGTCTGCCAAAGCCTTGGGAAGTTCCCTTGGCATCATCTCCTTTGATACCCAAGTCAGGGAGGTGGTAACCTGTGCGAAGTTTGCCTCCTTTGGGAAGCTCTCCCAGCCCCTTTAGGGCTCCTCCAGCCTCACCTTCCTGTGGCCCAGCCCTGATCCACAGGTCTGGTGGATCTGGCCCCTGCTCCCGCATACTGGGGCCCCTTCGGCCCCAGGCTGTGTGGGTTGGGGCACGGAACTGCAGATGGGGATGCGGAGGTGCTGCTAAAATGTCAAATTCTCTTGAGAAAACTTGGGACAAATGGACACTTCTGGTTTCCATGAAAGCCCCACTCCAAGGTGACACATTGTAGTCCTGTGAATCTAGCGTTATAAGGTCACCCTAGCTAACCCTTCCTCATGCATGGGAGTGGGGGCGCCCCTCTAAACCTGGCTCTTCTGCAAAGATGACCCCTTCTCGCTGGCGTGTCCCTCACAGGTGCCTGCCAAGGCCGAGCAGCCGCCGGCGCGTCTTCTATGCCCCGCCCCCGCAGACGGGGTGGCAGCGCGGGGTCTACGGGTCAGAGGCCGCCGCAGGTTCCGGCCCAGGAGGAAGGAACCGGGTGGATGGGGGTTGGAATGGCGCACGCTTTCTCCCAGGTCGGCCGCCGCGCTTTCATCTCCGCGGCCTCCGCCGGCCCCCACGTGGCTTAATCAGGCGCGGCTGTGCCTGGTGAACCCCGAACATCTGGATCCCGGCGCGCCCCTCCCCTTCCCCTCCCGGGCTAGGCCGCGGCGATCCTGCGGCGAGGGGTTTTAGCCCCGGTTTGCACGACTGTGGGGAAACCCCTTGTCTAACCCTCCGTGCGCCGGTCCCGCACCTCGGGAAACATCCCCATTTCACTGGTGGGAAACCTAGGCCCCAGGACCCCTCGGCAGAATTAGAATTCAAGCCTGTTACAGAGTCCCATGCCCGTAAGCCTTCCACAATTACCGTCCTCCTTTCATCTTAAAACACTTCCCAGGCATTTTCTTGTAACAACCCTGTAAGGAAGTATTGGTAGCATTTCCCAATTTACAGATGAGGAAACTGAGGCTCAGGGTGGCCAAGAGTGCCGGTCCAGGTGAGGCATGTCGAGCATCAGAGGCGTCGCTTTGAGCGCAATAGGAAGTAAGGACACTCCGAATCCTTCTTCGGGGATGGGGGAAACTGAGGCAGGAGGAGTTGGACCACTGATCTAGGTCTCCGGAGACGACTAAAAAGGTTTGATCACTGCCCACCCCCCCTTTCTGCTACACGAGGCCACTGGGGGTGGGAGCGGAAGGAGGACTTGACCTCGGCCCCCCAGGTGAGCCCCCTCGCCCCTCCTGCAGTTCCCGAGGGAGCAGATCCAGGTGAGGGGCGGGAGGGCCGGCGGGCGGCCAGGGTCGGATTTCAGGAAATCCGCCGACATTCCTTCGGGGCTTAAGAGGGAAAGTTGACTCGGCGCCGCCCCTCGTCCCCCCCCCACTTCCTACCCCCCGGGGCGGCCCGGCGGGGGCGGCTGGCGGGGGGCGCTGCGGCCAGCCTGGGTGTGAATCAGCGGCGGCCCAGCGTCCGGGAAGCAGCGGCCGAGGTCAGAGCGGGCATCGGACAAGCGCCCTTTGTCCCTTGCCGCCCTCACCACGACCCCGCTGACCCCCACCCCCAAGTCGGGTACAGGCTGGGGAGACGGCACGGCCTTTTGGCGCCAGACATTGCTGACAATGGGCAGGGAGGGGAAAGGGGCACAGTTTCCCTTCCCCAACTGCCAGCGCCTCCTGAACCCCAGATATCGGAGGTTCTCCGAAGTACTAGAGTAGGGAACCCAGGCCTCCAAGGCTCAGAACACTGGCCCTGACCTGGACCTAGGCAGCCCTGGGACTCCCACCTCCAGTGTCTGTAACCCAGCTGCCCTGGCTCAGCCTCCTGGATCGAAATGATAAAGCCCCACTGTCTTGTGCACACAGGTCCTGATCCTGATTCTGCTGCCCCAACCCCCCTGTCCACCTCACTGTCACCACTTACGGACAGCACTGACCTGAAACACAAGGTCGGGGAGGTGTTTCTTGGGACAGGCAGCTCTGTGCCCTCCTCATTCCCACTGGCTCTGAGTCCCTATGGGACCCTAAAGGCGCTGTAATCACGGCCTCTGCCCAGTGGCGCCTCAATGCCTTGGGATGACGCAGGGAGCTGGGGCTGGAGGGTCTCCCTCAACCTAACCTTTAGGTGCAGAGGTTGAAAGACTAAGGAGCAGGCCCTCCCCTAGCCCATGTGGGGCCCTCCCTCCATCTGCCCCCTTAGTACATTCCCAGCCACCTTCAAGGACTTGGGTCAATATTTGCTAGAAGTTCCATCAATGCTGGTTCCTCTTCCTGTGCAAAGAGGTGGCACAACTAGGGAGGAAGGGGTTAAGCCACAGGGGCGCCAAGGGTAAAAAGGGTGAACCCAGAGGTCAAATCTTTCCTTAAAGTCAAAGGTATCGGCTCAAGGTCACCCAGAGAGCAGAGAGCACACTTCAGGACAGGGCTGGACAAAACTGGGAAATCCAAAGGATCCATTCTACAGATAAGGATGGAGTGCGGGGGGCTACTACTGGCTGGGGTCACACAGCACGTTAGGGGCATAGGCCTGGCTGGGACCCCAGGCAGCATGATTCACTGGGACTGAGTTTTCTTGTTGTTTGGAGGGACTGAGAATTCTCTGTCTTTTCATTTTGCAAACGTTTACCGAGTTCTTCTGCGTTGGGCCCAACGTGGGGTCCTAATGGCTCTCAGGGTGCTCACAGTCTAAAGGAAATAAGTCACCAGAGAAAGCCAGTGTTTGAAGAACTGTGTTCCATTTAAAAGGTGGAAAGGGATGGAGAGTCCTTGGGAATGGTGGGAGGTGGGTGATATTTGACCTGTGATCTGATGGAAGAGAAAGGACTAACTAGGGGAAGATTTGGAGGAACTGCATCCATGCACAGGGAACAGCAAATGTACAAAGACTCTGCCTGATGTCTTTAGGGAAATGGGGCTGCACTGGCTGGAGCGAGTGAGGGAGAGGAAGGGGAAGAGGAGGGGAGGAGTATGGCAGGGCAGAGACTTGCTTCACTTCTTTTAAAAGCTCCCTCTGCCTGCTGTGCAGATGAGGGCAGGAAGGCTATGGGGAAGCACAGGAGGCCAGGCAACACCCCAGAGGGAGATGGTGGAGCCCGGACCCATTTGGGGTGGGGAGAAGGGGGTCAGAATTTCAGGATGGGGATGTATTTTGGAATCAGAGCCAACAGGATTTGCTGATGGATGGGACGTGGGGGATGCACAAAGGAGAGAGTTGTCACGCTCGCCTCCAGGTCTCTGGCCTGAGCACCTGGGTGGATGGGGGAGCCTTTTTCCAAAACCGGGGAATGACTGGGGGAGGAGCAGAAATTAGGGGGAAATATCAAGATTTTGATCCAGAAACCAGAAGTCCTCCAAGGAGGGAGTCAAACGTTGAAGGGGGAGGGGCAAGGGGGTATATATCCTGGACACAATTCCATCCAAGAACTGCCACCTCCGCTTCACCCTCTGGACAACCCACCTCGCAGGTGGGTTTATGGCCCCATTTTTCAGAGGTGACAAACTGAGACCTGGGGACCACCTCTGCCCCAAAAGCACACTCCCCTAGTGCTCAGTGCTATGCTAAGCACTTTAGATTGTGGGGCCCTCCGCTGCACTGCATTTTCCCACAGAAACCCTTAGGCCGACTAAGAGCCACCCACTGTGCCGAGGGAGAAACTGAGGCATAGGCCTGGCTGGTCGCAGCAAAAGGCTCTATTTACCCCCGCCCCCACCCCCAGGACCCCATCCTCCAATTCTCTTTTCTGACCGTCTGCGGTCTCAGTTGGAGATCCAAGTAGCAGAGGTGGAGGACAGCTTTGAGCAAACAAGGTTGAGGTTTCTGAGCCCCCCTTCCCCCAGTCACTTTTACCCCCTTGGCTAATTAGAGACATGAATGAAGGGTCTTTGCCTCTTAAGGGAACGCGGTGAAGGGAGAGTTAGAGACCTTTCCCTCTCAGGACACGCGGCGAGGGCCGGTGCTTCGACTCAAAGCACCCGCCGGGCTGGAACTCTCATTTCAGTCGCCCTTCCACAGCGGCCTTGCGGATCAGGAACTCTTTGATCCGGGGCGCACTGATCGGTTAGGGACCGAGAGGAGTGGGATGAGGCGTCCCGGAACAGGGTCCTGAAACCCAAGCAATGGCCAAAAATAATAATGCTGAGAAGGATTCCTGCGCAAAAAAAAGTAAGACAAACTAGCATCGCTCCCGGCAGCCGGCGTTACCTGGAGTCGGCGGGCGGCGGCCGCCGGAGCGATTACTCACAGCATGGCGCACCCCACCCGCTGGCCGTTGAGCGGATTTTTCCGTGGGGGGTGTCAATGAGTCGGGTGGGGGCTCCTCACCGCTTACCTCCTAGACATCGCTCTCGCCCGCGGGCGGAACCCTCACAGGGCCCCGTCGCTGCTCCCCCCACAGGGGACCATTTCCCCCGTCTGCCCACGCGGGAGCTCCCTCCTGAGGCCCCCGGGGCGCCCCGAAGAACCCCAGCCCCATCCCGAGCGAGAGGGGCAGCTGAGCCAGAGTGAGGGCCAGGGAGCTCAGTGCTTCCAGCTTCTTCTCCGTCTTCCCTCCAGCAAAGCCTTGGTCGAAGGTTGCCCGCAGAGGACCGAGGAGAGGTGGGATGCAGTGAGAGGGGGGACGTTGGGCCGAGTCTGGTGGGACCAGCGCGCCGATGGCGTGGGGCGAGTAGGGGACGACTTTCAGGACCCAGGGGAGGAAGAGGGGCTGGACATGGAAGCTGGCGGGGCTCAGAGACCATTCAGTGGGGTGGCGGGACCAGAGCTGGGGGCTAGACAGAGGATTGCGGGGGGAGGGGAACGGGCGAAGGCTGAGGGCCAAAGGGGACACTGAAGCGGCACGGGGCCGAGAGCAGGGTGCAGCAAAGTGGGCGGGAGTGCGAAACGGAGTTGGGGGCGCCAGGTCCCACATTGGGGGTGGGGAGCCTGGAGCTGGCTGGGTTCAAATGGGAAGTCCCAGGCCAGTAGGGGTTGAGTGGGAGGGGGTTCTGGGCCACGGGACAGGGCGCGCACGGTGCGCGGCGGGGCGGAGGCCGGACGGGTGGGGCGCGCGGTGCCCGCGGGCGGGCGGGCAACGGAGAAGCCGGTACGGGGCCCGTCGCTCCCACCCGCCCCCCCCCGGGGCCGGGCCGGGCCGGGCCGGGGGCGGGGCCGGGCGGGGCCAGCCGCGCATTAGCGCCTTGTCAATTCGGCTGCTCAGACTTGCTCCAGCTTCCCCGCCCGCGCCCAGCGACGTGCGGGCTGCCCAGCCCGCGCCCTCCCGCACCCCGCGCCCCGCGCCGCCGCTGCCGCTGCCGCTGCCCGCCGCGCGCCCCCGGCAGCGCCGGCCCCATGCCCGCCGGCCGCCTGGGCCCCGCCGCCCAATCCGCGCGGCGGCCGCCGCCGCTGCTGCCCCTACTGCTGTTCTGCGTCCTCGGGGCGCCGCGAGACGGATCAGGAGCCCGTGAGTACCCAGCGCCCTGCTCTCCCCTTCCCGCCTGGGCGGAGAGAGTGCGCCCTGGGGGCAGCCGCGGGGGGGAGGGAGCGCAGGCGCCACCTGGACAGCCCGGGAACAAAGGAAGGCGCCCCCGGCACGGCCCTCGGGGCGCCCTCACCTGCGGGGCGCAGAGCGCAACAGTCCACTGGACCGCGGGTCCGGCTTCCGCGCCCGAGGCCTTACCTGGGCCGCCGGGCCGAGGACTCCTGGCCCGGCCCCCGGAGTTTCGGGGGCCGCGGCCTGGGACCCTCTGCATGCCGGGACTCGGCGGGCGCACGCAACAGCGTCCGCGGACTCCGAGCCACAGAGACCGCGGGACACTGCTCCTGGGCGGGGGCGCACGCGGAAGGCGCGCTGGGTGCCGGCCCCGAGCACCCCCCCGTGGAGGGATGAGCCCCATGAGGAAGGCGGGGCGGGAGGGGGGCGGCTCTGGCCGCCTGGCGCGCGGCCCGGGGTCCCCGGGGACGCGCCTCTCCGCGGGCCGGCGCCGCCGCCCTCCCCCGGCGGGACACCGCGTGCGGGGGTCTTCGGAGTCCCAGCCACCGGGGCAGCTCGGAACTGTTACCGGCCGGGCTGCTCTGGGCTGGGAGCCTCCAGCAAGAGAAATCTTTGTGAGCCAGTGGGTGAGAGGGAGAGGAATAGAGAGTCAGCGAGTCCGGGCACCGCGGGCCCAGCCTTGGGTGGGGGAGCCCGAAAAACTCACAGCTGGACAGGCCAAGACCCCCGCCCCGTCGGGAGCTCCTGGCCTCAGCACTCTCTGTCCCTCACTCCATGCACACCCCCTCCAGGACACCGTCTCTACATCCAGACCCTCTCTGGGACACACCCAGAGACACACAAAGACACACTGGCTTGTGGCCCGTCACCCTGGCCCTCAGACGCACACACTGAATCCCAGACGCACATTAGCACACCATCGGGGAGCACACACATTCCATCCCTGGCACACACACTTTCGTGGTCACACACTCATTCCTCAGGGGATGTAACACAGGAGCACACACGCAAGCAAAGCCTGCCCTGGACTCTGGCAGTCACTCCACACACTGTGTCCAGACATTCAGGTCCACCCCAGGTGGACACTCACTGCCGCCTCAGACTGCAAAGAGTTGTTTGTAGGCTCCCTGGAGTGCTCCTCCAGAGAGGGCAGGGTCCGGGCACCCCCTAGGGGCACTTGCTGAATGAAAACTCAGCAGACCAGGACGCCTGGGCAGGTGAGGGGCTGCCCCAGACCCTCCCTGGATCCCTAAGGCCTTTGCCAGACAGTGGGCAGCGCCTGTGAATGCCAGTGTTTGTGGCAGGCTTTGTTTCCAGCCCGTAGAGCAGCAGAGAAGGTGGTGGTGGGGTGGCTGTTGTACGTGTGTTTTTTCCTTTAAGGGGGAAGAAATTAAATAAAAGATTCTCACACCTCGGCAATATGTTTCTACTTACGGTGTGTCTTAGCACCTGACCAGCAGGCGGGTGGGTCGTAAAGTGTCTGCAGGTACCAGCGGGATGGGAGATGGGGACCCCTGTGGGGACCCGGGGGTGGAGGCCACCCTCCTGCATTGCTTGCAGAGAATCTCACACTTTTCCCTTTTAAAACACATGGTGTTCCTTTTTAATAACGGCAGTGGCTCCAGATTGGAAAGTGGGGAAGGGAAAAGCTTTTAAAGGCCCCAGCTCTGCGGGAATGGCAGGAGACAGGGATATAGGGTGGGAGGGCTGTCCGAAAGCCTAGCCCAGGGATCTGCTTTGGGGAGCCTTCTAGGGGGCCCCCCAACCTCAGTGGGCTCTTCCCAGCTGCTTTGCCGCGGAATGTGTCCATCCAGACCCTGAGTGCCTTGGTCCATTATTTGGGGAGTGCAGAGGCAGCCTGGACCCCGGGGCTGGGAGGGGCTGTAATCCTGATAGTTCCTAGGCACTCTTGACCTTGTAATTTCATCTCATTCATCTCCCCAGCAGGTAGAATGTATTTTCCTCCCATTTTATGGAAGAGGAAACTGAGAACAAGAAAGGGGAACCCAATTGCCCAGGTGCTCCAGCTGGGACTGGCACCCACATTACAGGAGGAGAAGGCCTCCCTCCGACCTTTCCTGTTGGAGCTTGGGGTGGGGGGTGGGGTGCTGGCCTGTCCAGGCCCGCCTGGCCTTGCCCTCTGGCCCCGTCCCCCGCCCAGCCCTTGGAGGGCAGCTGCAGCTGCTGGCAGGCAAGCAACGCTAGTCCAGGCCAGGTGGGTGTGGCAGAGGGGCAGTGCCCCCCAGCCAGGACCCCCCAGGAAGCCCCTTTCTGACTCGGCGTTGACGGTGGGTGGGGCGGCAAGAGGGATATGACACCCCCCCCTCCCCCAAGGACTGGGAGTGAGTCTGGGGTCCATGCAGGCCAGGCCTTCCTGTGTCTCCCACCCTGCTGGAGGTGGGGGCAGGCAGGAAGTGGTGGGTGGGCCGGGGCAGAGATGCTGGCACGCCCGAGTTCATGCAGGAGGAATTCCGAATTAGCCAGAGGCTGGCTGCCTGGGACCTCCGGGGCGGCCCCCTGGTCCCCACCCCCACCCCGCCCCAGCCGCCTCCGCCTCCCCGGCTCTGGCCCGCTCACCCGGCTCCTTCGCACGGACGCTGAGACCTCTGGAGAGCCCTGGGCCAAGCCTCAAACGCAACTGTGATCCGAGGCTCCAGCAAGATATGGCCCTCAAGCCAAGTTTGCCCCGGAAAATCGTCAGGGCTGGCCCCCGGAACCCTGTCCACCCGACCTCTCCCATTTAGGGCAGTGAAGGCCAGCATAAGGCAGCCGCTGGCATTGTCAGGGGTAGGGGTGTGCTTCTAGGGGGCCGGGATCATCATGTCCTTGGCGGCCATCTCAAGGAAGCTGGGCTGCCCTCCCCTCTGCCCCCCTGCAGTCAGTCCCTTCTAACTGTTGCCTGGGGATCCTTTAAAAATGTAAATCCCTTCCTTGTTCAGAATCCTGGAATACTCCCTGCCAGTCAGGCTCCTGCGGACCTCCCAGACCTCATTTCCTACAATTTCTGCCCCAGGACTTTTGCACTTGCGGCCCCCACTGCTTGGATACTATCTCCTACATGTTTTTGTGGCTACTTCTTTCACTTTATTCAGATCTCAGCTCAAAAGCCACCTCCCTGGACAGACCTCCCGGGCTATTGAGCTGCCACTACTGACTGATGCTTTGCTTTCTCCCTATTCTTGTATATATTTATTTGGTTTTTTTCCTGTTGCTGTCTTGGATTCAAGGCCCACAAGGGCTGGAATCTTGGGTATCTTGGTCACCATGGTCCCCCAGCTCCTGGCACGCTGTAGGTGATCAGTGAATGAAGGATTGAGCAAGTGAGGGAATGAGTCCCTACAACTGCTCTTGGTTGGAGGGAGGCTCCTTTTCAGAGAAGTGCCTGGACCGAACTTCCACAGTGATCTGGGGGCATATGAATCCAGGTCGGCCTGGCTTAAAGATCCCCCAGGGTTGTTCTCACAACAATATTTTCTTTCCTCAAACAACTGTGTGTGTTTGATACCATGATGCCCACTTCCCAGATACGTAGACTGAGACTCAGGGAGGGGTGCCAGGGGCTTGGACTGTGAATACCCTCCCCTTTCTCTGGTCTTTGGCTTCCCTGTGGGCAAAACAGGCTCTTCTTAGGTTCTGATCTCCAGAAGAGGGAGCCCTGGGCAGCCCTGCGGCCCAGTGCTCAGCACCCAACTCACAGAACCCAGTTTAGGAAGTCACTTCCCAGAATCTGATCATCATAATGGCCCTGGGGACCAAGAACTTTCTTGTTCCCATTTTGCAGGTTAGGAAAAACGAGGTGAAGGCAGAGCGAGTCCAGAGACTGAGTCAAGTTCCTTTGGATGGTGGTTGGGGACCTAGAACTTGCCCCAGTCAACTTCCGTTTCAGCACAGAGCAGGACTTTGGAGACAGAGAGATCTGCGTTTGAATAGTGTCCTTCCTTCGGTCAGTGACCCTAGAAAGGGGACTCGATCTCTCAGAGCCTTGAGTTTTTTAATCTATAAAAGAGCGGGATTTTCGCCCTGGCCGGGTAGCTCAGTTTGTTAGAGCATTGTCCCAATGGGCTAAGGCTATGGGCTTCCTCTCCTGTTGTCAGGGTGCGTACAACAATCAGCCAATGAATGCATAAGTAAGTGGAGCAACAAATGGATGTTTTCTTCTCTCTCTCTAAAATCAATCAGTAAAACACGCTGACTTTAAAAAAAAAAAAAGAGCAGGATTTTCATAGGTAGTCTTCCGCACAGACACCTACTGTGTGTGAGGCCCTCAGCCTGTAAGAGCAAGAGCTCACTATCTTTTATTTCTAATTCCCAAAAACGAAACGAAAGAAGAAGAATAATATAAAAAGCAGAGAGTGTAGGGTTTGTCAGAACTATATGCAAAGCAAGAGTGACTTGAATGTGAGTGGGCATTTTTGCCTGATGTTTATAACCACTCAGAGCCTTGAGTAGTTCAGTGATGAAGTGACTTGGATGAACTAACTGAACCTGTTTGCTTATCTGTAAAAGGAGGATAATAAACCCTCGCCGGGCAGCTCAGTTGATTAGAGTGTCATCCCGAAAAGCCGAGGTTGCAGGTTTGCTATCTGGTCAGGGCACATACAAGAATCAGCCAATGAATGCATAAATAAGTGGAATAACAAGTAGGTTTCTCTCCTTTTCTCCCCTTCCCTCCTTCCCTCCCTCCCTCCCTTCCTTTCTCTCTCTAAAATTTAAAAAAAGAAAGAGTGGGGGTGATAATAGTAAAGAGTGCCTTTGCAGGATTGTCATGAGTCCTGGAGGCCTTAGCATGGTGGGGCTCAGGGCAGTTCTATCCCAGGCCTGATAGGCCCTCTTCTCTGACCCCAGACACAGCTGTGATCAGCCCCCAGGACCCCACACTCCTCATCGGCTCCTCCCTGCAGGCCACGTGCTCTGTGCACGGGGACCCACCAGGCCCCACTGCAGAGGGCCTCTACTGGACCCTCAACGGGCGCCGCTTGCCCCCTGAGCTCTCCCGTGTGCTCAACGCTTCCACCCTGGCCCTAGCCCTGGCCAACCTCAATGGATCCAGGCAGCAGTCAGGGGACAACCTTGTGTGCCACGCCCGAGATGGCAGCATCCTGGCGGGCTCCTGCCTCTATGTTGGCTGTAAGTGGCCCCCAGGACACTCAGGAGTAGATTTTGGGAGCAGCATCTCCCTCTGGAGAGGGGCATGAATCATGGGCCCTCTGGCCCAGGGCTGGGTGGTGGGCCTGCACGCTTGCTCGGGTTGAGAGGTATGGGCCTTCAGAGTGGGAATGAGCATCTGGAGAACCACCCCACCCCCTTTGCCCAGGTCCCCAAGAGAGCTCATGCAGGGGGGTCACGCCAGCACCCATCCTGCCTGCCCTCCTTCCCCTCTGAGGTGGGGACTGGCTGGCGATAAGCAGCTCCTGTGCCCGTCCTCAGCCAGTCCAGACCCTAAGCCCCTGCACCCCCTCCTCAGTGCCCCCAGAGAAACCCTTCAACATCAGTTGCTGGTCTAAGAACATGAAGGACCTGACATGCCGCTGGACACCAGGGGCCCATGGAGAGACCTTCCTCCACACGAACTACTCCCTGAAGTATAAGCTGAGGTTGGTGGTGGCCCTGGGTGACATTTGTCCCAGACTGGCTGTGAGGCCTTTACCAAGCCTGCCTGCCCTCTCTGAGCCCCGTGTCCCATCTGTATTCTGGTGCTGCCCTAGTAAGTATCCTCACCTCCCCTTCCCCTACAGGTGGTATGGGCAGGACAACACGTGTGAGGAGTATCACACGGTGGGACCTCACTCCTGTCACATCCCCAAGGACCTGGCCCTCTTTACCCCCTACGAGATCTGGGTGGAAGCCACCAACAGGCTGGGCTCAGCCCGCTCAGATGTGCTCACACTGGACATCCTGGATGTGGGTGAGACACCCCCCAGGGGTGGATCCTGCCCCCCACCAAGCCCAGCCATGGCTGCGTCTCTGGTCCAACGCTGATTGTTGGGGCGGGGAGTACCCATCTATCCCTAGACCCCTGAATCAGCCAGGATAGTTCCACTCTGAGAATACCTGGCCTGGCCCCCATCTCCGAAGTCCAGGTGTGCTGGAGGGCCCCCACCCCTCAGCTGGGAGGGGGCGCCCAGGTCTGAGGCACCCCAGGAAGCCATAGCCTGGAGCTGGGGGTGGGGGGTGTTCCAGGCAGGAGGCAGGAAATGGATGATCTGCAGCAGAATTGGGCCTAATCTAATTAGGGTGTTTCTCAGCCCTGAGCAGGCCTGTGCCTTAACCCTTTCAGCCCCTCACCAAGGCCTCAGGGGGAGAGCCAGCTCTCCCTCCTTCCCACAGGGCTCCCAGAAGGATCCCAGATCCCTCCTGGCTTGGAGCCATCCCAACCCAAGCCTGCTTTCAAGCCTGAAGTCTTGAAGCTGCCGTGGGCATGTTCTCAACTTCAGTTGTCCCTCTGCACCCAGCAAGGCTGTCATAATGATGACCTTTGTAAGGTGGAGAGGAGCTGGAGGTGAGAGGTGATGGCCTCCTGGCCTCCTGGGAATAATAATAATAATATTATGGGCCAGGCAGTGTCTGCTTTTGCAGAATTCCCTGAAGATAGGATTATGTTGCTCCTGTCACAGATAATAATGGTGATAACAGCTAACATTAATTGAGTGCTTCTAGGCGCTGAGTGTTTCCCGAATATTGTCTAATGTAATCCACCCGTCCTGGAGCGGGGTGGAGTGGGGGGAACGGAAGCAGGTGCCACCTAAGCCACGTGCTCTGGGAATTGCAGATAGGGGCCAGCCAGGTCAGAGGAGCCTGTGACTAAGCCCCGCCCCACCCCGCCCCGCAGTGACCACCGATCCCCCTCCGGACGTGCACGTGAGCCGCGTCGGGGGCCTGGAGGACCAGCTGAGCGTTCGCTGGGTTTCCCCGCCCGCCCTCAAGGACTTCCTCTTCCAAGCCAAGTACCAGATCCGCTACCGCGTGGAGGACAGTGTGGATTGGAAGGTGTCTGCCCAGTCCTTCACCCCCATCCTTCGCCCTGGCCCGGCCCGCTTTGACCTCTGACCCTGCCCTTGCTGCCCAGGTAGTGGACGACGTGAGCAACCAGACCTCATGCCGCCTGGCGGGCCTGAAGCCAGGCACCGTGTACTTCGTACAAGTGCGCTGCAACCCCTTTGGCATCTATGGCTCCAAAAAGGCAGGGATCTGGAGCGAGTGGAGCCACCCCACAGCTGCCTCCACCCCCCGCAGCGGTGAGCACCCCAAAAGGGCTGGGGGGTTACAGGACCAACCCTAAATCAGCCTGGGCTTCTGTTTTCTCGGTAGTTTTCTAGGAGAACAGAGGTCTCCAACTGGTGGCCCCGGGGCCAAATTTGGCCCCTGAATCTATTTTCTTTGACTTGTCATTTGAAAAACAAACAAAAAAACTTCGATTTATTTACAGACATTTAAAAGCAGGAAGTTTTAACACAAATATCCTAGATGCCCTAGAAAAATTGTCTAGAAGATGTAACAGGACACAGCCAGTGCTGCTCCACAGCCCCTATCAGCAAAAGCTGCCCCTTTATGCCTGGTCCTCTCTCTCCCCAACTGGCCCGTTTCACCGACCTATACCACTTCCCCAGCCCCTAAGGGCAAGTGAGTTTGAGACCCCTGCTTTCAAGGCTGATGGGCTGCCAACTGTCCCTCTGATGGGCCTCAGTTTCCCCTTCTGATCCAGGCTGGGGGCTAGGGATGATGAAGGGCCTGGGTCTGGCTCCTCTTGCCGTCTGGGGTTCCTCTTAGCCCATGGACCTCCATTCTCTCCTTTCTGGAATTACATGAAATCTGTTACTTGAAGTGTCTGGCTTCAGCTTACCCATCTGGAAAGTGGGGATGATAATGACTCCTGTCTTAGGCTGTCGTGCAGGTGAGACGCAATGCGATAACCCATGGAAAGTGCCCTCATATTGAGTGCCACCTAAGCCTCCCTTCCCCTTCTCCTCCCATGGTTTCATTGAAAAGGTGGACCCCTTTTCTCAGGTGAGGACACTTTTGTCCCAGGAGGTTTACTCAGCCCCCAAGGTCATACAGGGCTCTGAACTCAATTTGCTGGAAGTCCAGGCCCATGCTCGCTCCTGAGATGATGGGGAAACCAAGGCCCAGAGAGGGTCTCAGAACCAGAGAGGGCCATAGCCTAGCTCCAGCCAGCTCCCCAGCCCCCACTGTGGGGCCCTCCAGGTTCTGGGGTGGGCGGAGCTAGCATGACCGGGAGGGGCTGAGCCTTGGCCCCTGCTCGTGCCCAGCACCTGCGATTCTTGCACGGGAGCCAGCAGGCGGCTGTGTCTGCAGAGGAGGCTGGGGAGGCTGGGGGAGGCCAGCAGGGGCCTGGGCTGTGCCAGGGCCTGTCAGCGGGTCCCCTGTGTTATTTATGACGTGAGGCCGATGTCCTTATCCGCCGGCCTGTTCGGGGCTGGCTGAGTCCAGCAGCTGTACCGGCAGGCGGGCCTCCCATCTGGCCCTCCCACCCGCTCCCCATCCCATTGGCTCATGCTCCCAGGGGCTGTCTTCTTTCGAATTTCTGTCACTCTCTTCCCCTCTGTCTCTTTCTGCCTTTTGGTTTAGGTGTCCCTACATCCCCAGGCTCTCTGTCCCCCCACTTTCTCCATACCTCATCCTCCCTCTGAATTTCCTTGGCTGACTCTCATGGCTTTGGCCTTTCCTGCATCTCCTGTCTCTCTTTGTCCCCATCTCTCAGTCTCTGTCTCTGTTTCTCTCTCCCTTTCTCTGCCCCTGCTCTGTCTCTGCGTCTCATCCCTCAGGCCTTGACCTCTCATCTTCTCCCCCAACTCCCTCCACTCACACCTGGCTCAGGCCACAGGAATCGGGTTCCTGGAGATGCGGAGGAGGATCCCTTTCCTTTCCCAACCCCCAACCTCCTGAGGGGCGCAGCTGGGCTGCTGGGCGGGGCAGTGGGGAGGACCCTGTCTGGTCTCTTGGAAATAGGGGGGAGGTCCCCGAGGGAAGCGCGGCCCGCCGCACTGGGACCCTCCCTCCGCTGCCCGCGCGCGCCCTCTGTCGGGCTCGCCCTGACGCTGCCGCTCCGCCCTCATCAGAGCGTCCGGGCCCGGGTGGCGGGGCGTGCGAGCCGCGGGGCGGAGAGCCGAGCTCGGGGCCGGTGCGGCGCGAGCTCAAGCAGTTCCTGGGCTGGCTCAAGAAGCACGCGTACTGCTCGAACCTCAGCTTCCGCCTATACGACCAGTGGCGAGCTTGGATGCAGAAGTCGCACAAGACGCGAAACCAGGTAGGAAGAAAGGACCCGTGGGCGAAGGATGAGGGGTGGGGCGGAGAGGTAGGTTCGCAGCCCCCAGACACCACCTCCTTCCTTCCAAGCACAGGACGAGGGGATCCTGCCCTCGGGCAGACGCAGCGCGGCGAGAGGTAAGGGGGGCCCAGGTGGGTGGGCGATAGGAAGACAAGGACCCTTCCTGGTGGCCAATAGGCCGTGGGCCTTCAGTTTTATTTACCAGCATTTACTTAGCACCAACTGTGTGTCAGGCCCTGTGGCTTTTAGCCTAATAAGAGCGCCCAACTCCTTGAAAATATGCAAAGTGGAACATCATCCTCAGGAATAAATGAACATAATGATCCCAGTTAGCATGTTTGAGTGCCTACTGCATGTGACCCTTTGTCAAAGGCTTCACCTGTAGTACACCCACTGGGATACACAGATATTCTTACTTCTCAGATGGGGAACCAAGGCCCAGGGAGAGGCAGTACCCTACCCAAGGTCACTCATCTGAAAGTGGTGGGGCCAGGACCTGAACTGGAGGGGGTGGGGGCTCCTCAGTTGCTCTGCAGTGCTGGGCCCTCCCAGGCTCCCTGCTTAGCCTGCATTCCCCTTTGCCTACAGGTCCTGCCAGATAAGCTCTAAGGGCTGAAGCCACTCTTCCTGCTTCGTGGAGACCCAGGGCTGCACCCAGACTGGGGCCACCTCTGTACCCTCACCTCATGGTGCCTGAACACCCTTGGCAGGAGCTGGAGTGGGCACTGAGCTCCAGGGATCACATCTCTGTCCTCCAAGCGAGTCCACCCTTGGGTCAACCCAGTGGTGGGGGTGTGTGTGTGAGGGTTGGTCAAGCTGCCCAGAACCCCTGACAGGGCTGAGGGTGAGGAGGAATCATTACTTCCCTCACCCAGGACCCCACCAAAAAAATCTTTTTAAATAAACGAGCTACTTAGGTGCCCTGATTGTTAAGGTGAGTTTGGGGCTGCGGAGGCCTGGGGTGGGAATTGTAGAGGAGACATGAGGACACTTTGTGATTGAAATCCTCACTTCCCGGAATTTCAGATGCCTTCTAAGATTAGAACTATGTTCCTAAGCTCCTTAGAGAGTGTGATTTGAAACACCAGAGTTTGATCAGTCTCAGGGGAGTCTCCCACCCTCTATCCCTGCCCCTGTGGGGCCCCCTCACCAAGTATACACACCCTAGCACCCCAGGAAGCAGAGACAGTAGAGCAGCTGCAGGTGAAGTGTTCTTTATTTGTGTGAAGTGTGGTGACCTCAGGCAGGGTTAACAGCCCAGCAGGGCTCAACCCAGCCAGCTAGCGGTCAAAGCTGGGTGCCCGGCCCATTTCCCATCTCTGACCTCAGCTGGTGCCTGGGGAGTCACCATCACTCAGCAGATTCTGCATCAAACCAGAGGTCCTGAAGGACCTTACTGATGGCTTCCATGGTTTTAATTAGCCCATAAGAGTGAATGGGAACTATAAATAAAACCCAGATGGGGCAAATTAGCCTCCATTGTGCAGCTCTCAGGGGGCTGTGGCAAGCCCTGGGCTCTCCTGCCTGCCACCAAACCTCCAGGCAGCATTAGTGTCTAGGAAGACCATTTGGGTACCTGGGAATGGGGTGGTCCTGTAGGTGACAGTGGGCAGAGAGAAAAGGCCATCTTGGGTGAGTGTATCCTATCAAGAGAGTGTACAGTGTTACTGTGGCAGATGAAGGGATGTGCACGTGTGCTTGGGCTGGGTAGGGGCAGGAATGTGCAGGCATGTGCTCAGTGAGGTCTGGGGGACACGGCCAAGCTCTTAAGTTCAGCCATGTAAGCAACCATGTGGTGTGTGAGATGTACAACCGTCCCAGAAATGAATAGTGAGTCTGGTGTGGAAATGGAGGATGTGTGCACTGGGTGAATGTGCTATATCTGGGAGCCACGAGGTATGGACTCTGCAGGTCCAGAGGGTCTGATGGTGCCAGCCCTAGGGCACACCTGCCTGGGAGTGCGTTTCTGTCCCATGCGCAAATAAATCTAGCATGGCCAGTCCACTGGGAGGAGGCACTCACTTCATCGTCAGCTGATGCACCTGAGGGTGTCCTCTTGCTGTCAGCTCTGGTGCCCCCATCGTTGCAGCAGGGCCACCTGGTGCGAGGGGGAGGAGGGGCAGCAGGATATAGCAGCAGGCAAAGGCTACCCCCAGCCCTCCCGCAGACACATCAGGGAAAAGACGTCAGAAAGGCAGTGAAAATTGGGTTGGGAGGCATTGGTGGGGAGTGGCAAAAGGGGATGCTTTCCATGGGAAGAGCCTGGAATTCAGTTAAGAGGGACTCCTGAGGAGTGGGTAGAGTAGGCAAGCCCTAGAGTCAGTGCAGAGCCCCTGTAAGCTGCACGTAGGCCTGGTATGGGACTAGCAGTCAGCCAGGTATTGGTTGCAGGGCCAGAGCAGTTGGAGGCTCATAGTCTTGGGGGTTCTATAATCCCAGGATGGAAGTAGACAAAAACCTAGACTGGGACCGGTATCTCGGAAGTGTGGGTGGCCATGGAATCCCAAGTAGAGTTCGATACGGACGTAGCTTCGTATGGACTTAAGTCTGGGGATCTCAGCCAGGATTGGCTGTAGAGGCATAGTATACAGGGCCTTGGAAACCTAGGGTAAGAGTAGGCCCAGGACTTAAGCTAGGGTCTAGGTTACTCTGATGGGGAGGGCCTGAAAACCCACCTGGGGAGTTGAGGACTGGATCTGAGGCATTAAGAAGGACCAGAGGGGAGGAGCGTTGTGGGGATAGGGGCGGCCCATCCAAGACAACGTTAATGAAACCGGTGGACAAGAGGGAGACCAGGAGGCTACAGAATCTCAAGTGAAGCCTTAGTGGAAGACTGAGGTCGGGTAGGAAGGGGTGCCATCCGGTGCTCCAGGGTCAGGGCTTTAGTGGACTGCGATCTTCTGGCCCTTTGCCCAAGGGGCACAGAGTAGGCCCAGACGGCCACCATAGGAGAGACTAGGCTTTGGAGTAGGGGGCAGTGCAGGTGGCGAGGGTCTGCTCCAGCAGCTGTAGGCTGTGCACATGGCATGTGAGCAGCGGCTGCGCTCTGGGGCTGGCTAGCTCGGCCTCCACCGCTAGCACCTCCCATGAGGCGGCGAAGGGCTGGGTCACCTTTGTGCACTGTGGTCCGGTAGCACGGGAAGTCTTACGGGGCGCTGCGCAGGTACTGGCTGTGGCCTCTGCGGCAGACAGGGTCCTGAGGCTACGCGCCCAGGCTCTCAGACCCTGCATCAGCATTGGCCACCTAAAAAGCACCCCAATAAAGTGTCTGGACCCGAGTGTGAAGGACGCTGATTTCTGCAGAGGACCTAGATAGGCCCAAGGGAGCGCTTGGGGTAGAGACGCCCCCTGGAGTGCATCGGGACTTATCCTGGGTCTCCTAGCAAACCCTGCCCAGCTTCTGTCAAAGCAGCTGCGCAGGAACCCAGCTCCGCCCTGGGCACGCCCACCTCCGGAGCAGGCAGGGTGTTGAACACTGACCCCAGTTAACCCCAGTAGGGGCACTTACTCCAACCCGCCAAAGCCCTCCGCGTGCTCAGCTTGCAATTGGTGGGTGCGCTGCACCAGTGCCCAGATGTTGCGGGGAGGGAATAAAGCCAGAGTCCCCGAGCCTGAACGACCCACCCCGCGCCCATTCCTGCTCTGCCCGGGCTCACCCAGGGCCATGTCGGGTTCCTCGAACTCAGGGGCTCCTCTGGCTGCCGCGGCTTTGGGTACAATGTGGACAGTGGGCCCAGCCACGGCGACCATAACTGCGCAGCCCTGTCCACGCCCAAGAGGTTGCTCCGTTAGGCGCCCCCTGCAGGCTAGGAGGTCTTCAGACCCCAGCCTGTAACCCACCAAACCGGAAACCTGGAGCCCCAGAGAATGGGAAGACCTGGGACCATCCAGGAACACGGCCACTCACCCCCCATCCCTTCTCAGCCAGTGACTTCTTTAATTTGCCCTTGAATGTATGTCTCTGGGTATAGCAAGTGTCCCCCAGTTTGCGGGCTGCTATATGTTTATGTCAACACCGACTTCCTTTCATACAGAAAACGTCCCCAACACAAGGAAAACCGGTGTCATACAATGCCGTACGATTATGAGCGGGATTTCAACTCAGACTGTGTATAGACCTCAGAAATGATCTTAAGGGAGGTGCCTGGGAACAGGGATGAAGCCAACAGGGCTTCACAGTAAAGGCAGAGGTGGAGTCCAAGCCTTCTGCCACAGATTAATCACTTAGAACTGGGAAGCTTTTCTCTAGGGGTGGAAATGGGATTAATAAGATGGTGGTAGGTAGCCTGGCCTACAGAGGAGCAGGTAGTTTCACAGGGATGAAACCAAACTTGAGACATGGAACGATGAGATTCCAGCCTTTAACTGGCAATGCAGGTCTCAGCTAATCTTACGCGTTTTCCAGACCTCGGTTGCCACCTACAAGCCCCAATTGTCCCCAAAAGCATGGCCTTCTCAGGGTGTCCAGTGCACAGCCCTCACCTAACTTGCCAAGGCATCATACAGTCGAAAAAAGAAAAAGGCCTACTCTTCCAAAATCATTGTTCTCAGCTGAGACCCATGTGGTCCTAGATTAAAAATTGAAAACAGATGTTTTACACTAGATAGGGACAGTTCCACCAAGTCCCTGGCCTGGGGCCTTCATTCCCATTATAGATGACACAACCGATGGGTGGGCTTGCTAGACTGTGTGGAAGAAGGCCAGGACCACAACCTGTTTTACAGATGAAGAATCCAGAAGGACAGGACTGCCAATGGATCTGCAGAGTCAAGTGACATGGAGTCAAGTCCCTAAAGGAGATGCCCACACCTTGCAAACCTTCCCCACTGGACAAACCAGCCACATGGATACGAGTTACTGCTCCAGTCAATGAAAGGGAAACTTTATTGAGGCCCCAGGGTCACAGGGATTAGGCAGAAGACCACCCCATAGGCCAGAGGAGGTGATGGATGGGCCTTATTTAACCTTTTTCTTGGGGCGCAGGTTGTTGGTGTGGCCACACTTCTTTTTGCGGCAGTTGACAGCACGGGGGTGCAGGCGGGCATAACACCTGCATAGGGGCAGGAAGGACTGGTCAGGGTATCCAATCACTCCCCACCAGGGCCAGCCTCCCCAAACCCCAAGCCTCCATACTTCCGGCAGATCATCTTGTCACAGTTGTACTTCTGGGCGAGCTGGCGGAGAGAGGGCTCGATGATGCCACCACGCAGACGAAGCACCAAGTGCAGGGTAGACTCTACAAGAAATGAAGATTGGGGAAACAGAGACTCGGTGTGGGCCCAAGACTTGGTCCATAGGTCAGGGCAGAGCCCTCTAGTGACCTGTATACTAGAGCTTCTCAGGTCTGACAGGTATTCGTCAGAATCCTTTGGGAGATGGCCACACAAGCCCTCGGGGAGTTTGAGGCTAATAAATGCCAACAGTGGTACCCAGCTGGCTTCCCAACAGGTAAGATGATTTTTAAATGGTGCGAGAGTGACCCATTTTTGCTAGTTTGCTAGGCAGGATAAAGCTGGTCACTGCAAAGAGTGACACTGGTTTCCTTCATAATAATTACACTTGTAGTGATCCTGAGACGCTTTCCAGGGACGAAAACAGCATCTTGCTCTAGTCTCTCCAACCTCCTGTGATCTTCACCTTAAGGACCACCCCACTCCTGGTGCCAATGAGGCTCAGTGCCCAATCTTCGCCTACAGGTACAGGACAGAGCCCTCCAGTGACCTCTGTACTAGAGCTTCTCAGGTCTGATGGGTATTCGTCAGAATCCTTTGGGAGATGGCCACACCATCCCTCGGGGAGTTTGAGGCTAATAAATGCCAACAGTGGTGTCCAGCTGGCTTCCAAACAGGTAAGGGCCCCTTCATGGGGACCTGTCCAGTGAACTCACACCAAATACCTTTCTGAATGTTGTAGTCCGAGAGAGTGCGGCCATCTTCCAGCTGTTTGCCCGCAAAAATCAGTCGCTGCTGGTCAGGCGGGATGCCTATGAATTGAGACAAATTCAGTTACTGAGTCGGCTTTTCCCTCCCCCTACAGGTCTTCTCCGTCATTAATCCTAACCCGTCAAAAAGGAAACCCAGGCCCTGGCTGGTGTGGTTCAGTGGACTGAGCACCAGCAGGGGAAGCAAAGACTCCTTGGTTCTATTTTTAGTCTAGGGCACGTGCCTGGGTTGTAGGCCAGGTCTCCAGTAGGGGGCGCAGGAGAGGCAACCACACATTGATGTTTCTCTCCCTCTTCCTCCCTCCCTTTCCCTCTCTATTTTTAGGTTAATATTTTAACACTACCATTGGCTTTTTATTTATTTTAAAAATAAATAAAAAAAATTTTTAAAGGGGGGAAGGACCCAGGTAGAAACGACAATATGCCTTCCTGAGATCATGCAGTGGAAGCACTGGCAAGGCCTCAGCACCCAGACCTAGCCCAACTTACCCTCCTTGTCTTGGATTTTAGCTTTGACATTCTCAATGGTATCACTGGGCTCAACCTCAAGGGTGATGGTCTTGCCAGTCAGGGTCTTCACAAAGATCTGCATCTCTGTGTCTGCTGGGGAGGCTGGAACAAAGTAGTGAGTACTGTAGGACTGAGCACCTTGAGCTCAGGAGCTGGTCAGCATGGGCCGTGACTGCCAGTTCTGTCCATAGAGACCCCGCCTGCAGGCCCACCCCAGTGCCTGTTTCCTTCCATCCCTCCGAGTCTGCAGATGCAATATGAAGCACACGCCTTGGGTACCATTCTTGACAAACACATTTGTCCCAAGTGTGATCTGGAAGTTCCATCAATCCATCCTCCCTCCCTACTTCCCCTCCACCAGCCCCGGCCCCCTGTCCTCCAGAAAATAACTTTCCTGAAGTTTGGGTGGGAATCCCATCTTAGTAGCCACTCCTAGTCCCTCTCCTCTCCAACTCCAAGCTCGTACTCACTTTGGCTTCCTTCTCAATTACCCTCAAACTTCTCAGACAACACCTCTTGCCTTTGCTCCAACCAATAATTACCTGCCAACCACGCGCCATATACTTGTTTACACAGGCCACTTTTTCATTTTCAAAAAAAGAAAAAGCGTACGAGATGGACACTACCAGCCTCTCCTTACACACGCAAAAAAGTCAGGTGGAGACCCAGCTCGGGAGCTGGGAAGGCTTTGATACTTCTAAAGGAACTGGCAGTGTTTATAGCACGAAGAAAACGTTTACATGCTTAATATCTCACCCCATGAACTCGGATCTGCCCAGGAGACCCATACCCGCCCCGAGGCCCCGTCAAATAGCTTGGGCCGATGGCGCGGACAAGACATTCTCCTCAAAGTAGGTTCGCCCCCGAGGCCCAGTCGGGACCTAGAACTCAGGCCCAATACGCCCTGCTTAGCTGACCCGCACAGGCTGACCCGCACAAACTGACTTGAGCCGCCCCCTCTGCTGCCCAGGCCCGCGGTTCCCCCACTGCCTCCCGCTTGACCCAGGCCCAAAGCGAACCCGCACAGACGCCACAACCAACGAACTCCGCCGCCTCGTTGAGAAGAAAGAGGGCGGCGGAACCGGAAACCGCCAAGTCGCCGCCGAGAGCGCCTGCGCACCGAGCACGCTACACGTATGCGTCACAATTCACTCTGCGCGTCGTGCCCCGCCCCGCCGCCATGTTGCGTGCTGGCGAACGAGGCCGTGGCGTCTGTGGGCGAGTGTCCCCCACCTCCCTCGGACTGTGGGCTTCTCGAGTGAAGTGCGAAGACTGCCGCACCTCACCAGGTGTTTTCACCCGCTGCCTCAGGGGTGACTGAAGGCCGCACGTTCCGGGCTCCCGAGTACTTATTGGGTAGAACAGGCCCATCTGTGCTAAATCGAAGGCATTAGAGGTTCTACGGGTTCAGAAAGCGGGGGCGGGGGGTTAGCAAAGAAGGTAGGAGGAGGCGAGGGACCCGTGGGAGCCACCTAGGCACTTAACACCCAGAGGCAATTATTCCAAAACTTTCTGGCGGCCATACGCTGATTTGGGGGCGGCGCGCTGGGGAGCTGATGGGAGTGGTGCCTTCACTCAAGAAAATGGGGTGGGACCCAGGAGACTCGTGGAAGGCTAAAAATGTGGCGGTCGCATGAAAGAGGTGAGGTCCAAGAAATTACTTGTGGGTTTGGCAGCGTACCACTTTATTTCCTTCAACACTTCCCGTTGCTCCTATGGACCAGGCAAAGGCAGACATTCTCAAGTCTCTGAAGATACCTTTAGTAACATAATTTTTAAGAGCTTCAAAGGTGAAGGGATTCTGAGTTTCTAGTGGGGAATTCCTTCCCACCTCAGTTCCCTGTGACTGAGATGTGGTTATTCAAGGAGGTTAAGGCATCGATTTCAGCTGGTGCCACAAGAATTTTTAAAACAGGCAATATTTAGTCAGGGGCAATGCCCTCGTTTCCCTTAGATTGTCAAATAAAAAAATAACAGCCAACACAATAGCTGTCCAGTGTGAATGAATCAAAAAAATAAATTTTTTTTGGTCAGGTAGGCAAAAAATATATTTTCTGATGTGCTGCAGAATTTTAGTAATTAGTTTATGTGTGCTATGAAAGGCAAAAGGTTGAAAAATCACTCAGGTAAGGGAACAGTGTTGTGAGCAATGGTGATAGGAACTTAGGTTATGGCTGCCACCACCTGAGACTCCCACCAAGGGCAGCCACATCTTTCTAGCTCAGCGGTGCCTAGCTATGTGCACCCCATCCTGTCCTTCCCACACCCAGCACTTCTCCCCTTTCTGAGCTGATGGACCCAACGATGGAAGGAAGCCACTGCTAGGTACATCCTTCTCTTTTTAGTAACGGAGTCTTTTTATTGGTAACTTCCCAAGAGCATCTGTAAACATTGTATACAAAAATATTCCGTTAAATTCTGTTTTCCAAGGTGGCTCGGTTTGCCTCACGGTGGCCCTAGAAGAGGCCTGCAGGGCCCTCAGGGTCCACACCTCTGGTCAGACAGACGTGTGCATTATCACGCTTGGGGCTGAGTGGATGCAAGAGCAATTTCTTTCATGAGCTTTCTACAACTGTTTCAGAAACCTTGAGATACTGATTGAAGAAAGTATTTAATACTTTCATTGGAGGAAGGGACAGGGAGACCAGAATTATTATGTGCAGGAGTGGAGTGGGGTGAATTCAGACATGATAGTGCTCGCCCACCTCAAGGAGGTCCTGACCAGGGTGCCCAGACAGGGTCTATCTGGCTTTTGTCTTTGGGAACCTTTAAGTGTTGTTCAGAGCAGACGTCAGGCCTGGCTCTGGAAAAGCTTCCTTGTGCCCAGCCCAACTACTCCAAATGGCTGCTCATCCCCTGGCCTGGAAGAGGGTCTGAAGGAGAGAGATGCTCTCAGTGAGGAAGGAGTGGGAATGACAGACCCTCAGGAATTCCGCACCCAGGGAGGGAGCCTTGTCTCCCAGGGTGCCCTGGATGACAGAATAAGGTGGCAAAGCGGACTGTCTCAAGGCAGGGTTACCTGCCGTCACCTCAGATACCTGGGGAGCCCTACGACCCCTTGGAGCGCCTGGGAGCAAGGCTACTCGCCCGCCATCTCCTTGTCATCCATCTGGCTGTGGCCATTGATGGCAGGGGAATCGGGCTGGATGTGGGACAGGTCTTCGAAGCCAGGGCTGAAGGAGGGTGAGATGGTGTCTGGGCTGGTGTCACAGGAGCCTGTGCTCTGTTCCGAGGTGGCAATGGTGGTTGTGGTGCTGGGCGGGATAGGGTCTTCATCGTCGTCCTCCAGGAAGGATGCTTCCGGGATGTCTGAGGGAAGGAGGCCAGGGCAGCAGTTGGCTTAATTGCCCTAATGAGGGATTAACTGGGCCTGTGATCCCCTGACAGCAGTGCCTCCACGCTACCTCCATGGGACTTGACTTCATCCATTTTACAGAAGAAGGAGCTGAGGCCCAGGCAGGTGAGGTAAGAACTTGGGTTCCCTGGATCACACTGACATGGGTCTTGGGGGTGAAGCTGAGCCAAGCTCTGCCCTTGGCTATGTCACCTGAGCCAGGCCCCTCACCTGCCCTTGCCTCAGTTTCTTGCTCGATAAACTGGGGCTGATGACAAGAGCATTGCCTCTGTACCTGTGGCTTTCAGCAGCCAAGGGGTGGAGAGCTGTTGGCCCGTTCAGTACATGGGGTAAACTGAGGCTCAGTGAAGGGAACGCTGTGCTTCCTCTGAGAAGTCGGTGCCCCTCTGGGCCTCAGTTTTGCTGTGTGAAATGAGGACACTCACAGCCCTCACATCACAGGTGGTTGTGAGTAACAGCCTGCTTGTTAGGGTACATGGCAGTCACCGAGGCAAGAACTGCCATTGTTTTTATCCATGTTCCCCCATGCAACCTCCCCCCAGGGCAGGGGACCCTAGTCTCAGCACTGGCTCTGCAGGTTGCCAAGGCCAGGGTAGCACCCTCACCCCTGCTCCCTGCTCCAGGTCTCTCTGGACCCACTGCCCACCAACCCAAGGTGACCTTCCAAAAGCCAGCCCTGGGCTAAAAATGCTGTCATCCAAGTGTCACAGAGACCAGACATGGGGCATAGGAGCCCTGGGTGACACTTACGGCTGAAGGCCTCTGGGTGCTGCCTGGCCAGCTTCCCTTTCAGCGTCCTGCGAGGGAAGGGAAGATACATAGGCTGAACCCCTTTAGCAGATAGGCTGGGCCCTGTGCAGGCTAACAGCCCTTGCTGTCAGCTCTGGGTGGGTGGGTGGTGGGAACCTCCCTCTCACTGCTTGTCACGCTGTGCTCATGGGCTGGAGGGAGACCCAGGTGCTCGGCCGTGTGGAACTCCCACCCTTGGTGTGGGCACCCTCAGTGTGGTTGTCTGTGTGGAGGCCAGGATGAGGCCTCCAATGAACAAGTCAGGGGAGGCAGGAAGTGCCAGCTGCCCACACTCTAAACCCCACCAATCTGATCTGCCTCTTGAGAGAAGACCTGGATAGAGGGCTAGGGGGACAGGAGACTGGCCTTTCACTGTTGGCTCTTTGCCCACCTTTTCTGCATCATGTGTCTGGTGCTGTGTTGTACTTTTCAAAAGATTAAATTCAGAAACTTCAGGATTTTTATCCCAGAGTTCAGATCTTGCTGGGTGCTAACTACGTGATGAAGCCTTGTAAAACAAGCAAGTTGGATCTCTCTGTTACTCTGTTATGTGGAGCAGGTGGCCCTATTAAAAAGGGGAGGACGCAAGGCTTGGAACGGGAGGCAGAGGCCAGCGGGGCAAAGCACCCACCTGATCCTGCGGAAGATGCTGTCCAGGTCCCGCTTCATCTCCACCAGGGTCCTCGTGTGGTGCAGGAAGCGCTCGCTCATCTGCTGCAGGCGGGCACTTGATAGGTTGTTGAAGTTTGCCAGCATCTCATTGGTCTTCTCAAAGCGGTCCAGCCTGTGACAGAGAGAGGGCACCAACGCCTCTGCTTAGCCTCCAGGGCTCTGCCAACTGAGCATGCTAAGCCTCTTTCCTGCTCCATGAGCTTTACACGTCATGTTCCCTTGTCCTACAAAGCTCTACTTGATGATTGAGCCACCCAGCAAACTACTATTCAACCTTCAAAACCCTACTCAAGTGTGCCCTTCTCATGTAGCCTTCTCCCTCTTTCTCAAGGAGACTCTTTGACTCCCCTAGCCCCAGGCTGTTTCTCTGACACAGCCCTGATACCATAATACCAGGAAGGTTTGTGTCTGGTTTTGTCTTCCTTCATGCTAGGAATTCCCCAAGGCCAAGTCTGAATCTGACCTAAAGAACTAGGAGAAAGATGAGTATTGCTGGTACCCACACATACCCGGCAACTCTGTCACAGGGCGAGAAGGTGAGGGTATCAGGTCCATGTTGTGTGTCATAAATGGAAGGAAGAACCTTCAGCTTGAAGACAAAAATGAACCCTGTGTTTCCACCCCAAGTTGTGTCAGCCCTTCTTCCCCACAGGTCAGGCCAGAATTAGAACAAGGCTACACTGACCATGGTGCCAAGCCCCAAAGAGGGCAAAGGGGCATTCATGGCCCCTCGAAGAGACCCCAGGTGCTCTGCAGACAGCCTGGGCTCTGAGAAACCAGGCTCCCAACAGGAAGTCAGCCCACTGGCTCCCTTCTATCTCCAGCAGCCCCTTCCTATCTTCCCAACTCCCCCTACTCCAGGCCTTAGGACAGGAGCTGCTGCAGACTCTGCCAAGCCATCCACAGCCGTGAAACCATCTCAAAGCCCTTCCTGTGCCAAGGCGTCACCTCCAGGCCATGAAAAAATTTCCTTTGGAGCCAGCCAGCATATTTGCTCATTTCCTTCATTTTATTACCAGTGTGGGGCCAGGGTAGGGGCGGGCAGGGAAAGAATTCTGGCCGGCAAAGTGGATTCCTTCCCACGCCTGGGCCCAGGGCCCTTGGCCACCACTCACATGTTCTTCTGGGCCAGGATGATGGCATTGACGTCATCGACATTCACCATGCTTAGGATGCGGCTGCAGAAGACCCTCGAGGCCGAGTCCGGGGGGTCCATCTCTTCCTCCTCCTCCGCTGCCTGAAATAGGAAGAAAGTCTTCAGTCTACACCAGGCACTGGGAGAGATGGGACAGACAGAAGGGGCTGGGAACCCCACAGACTGCTTGAATGTGGGTTGATCATGACACCTGAGCCTCAGTTGTCATCTTGGGAATTCGGGGTTTTTCAAGAGCTTGAGATTATATTTATAACTTGCACCGAAGCACATCAGAATCCCCTCTCTCCTCTCCAGCACCCACTCTCAATGTGCCCAAGGCCAGTGTCACCCTCTACCTGTACAGATCTGCCCACTTCCTCCCATACACCCCTACTCTGCCTTTGCCCATTCCCACTTCATGGCCTTTGCACCTGCTGTCTCCACTAGGAGAACATGCAAGGCTGCCACCCTCAGATCATTATCATCTTCAGGGACTTCCCTCCCAGGAGGTCGTTGATAACCATTACTAACTCTGGTCACTCTCATCATTTCCCTTTGTTTTAGTTGCTTCACTGGCTCATCTTAGTTCTCAGTAGACCTGTTTGCTCGTCTTTCCACAGCTCTTAAGAGAGTCAAGGTGTGTCTCTTTCACTTGATGCTCTGTCTCCAGAGCCCAGTCCAGAACCTGGCTCACAGCAAGAGATCACCAGAACTTCATCTGACAGAGGCAAACAAGACCTTTCAAATTCTTTTCTGACACTAGACTTTTAACAGCAAATTAAAGCCAACAATTTCAGGCCCTTGCACCCAGACTGTGGGCCCCAGCAATCCATATGGCTCTATGACTCTCAGCTTTCCTGGTACACACATAATCATCCCAGTTGGTGGTGGCTTCCTGGGTCAAGACAGGGTAGGGAAGGCCACAGCCCTGGTTGGTGTGGTTCAGTGGCTTGAGCACTGGCCTGTGAACCAAAACGTTGCCAGTTTGATTACCGGTCGGCACATGCCTGGGTTGTAGGCCAAGTCCCCAACTGGGGGTGTGTGAGAGGCAACCTATTGATGTTTCTCTTGCACATCGATGTTCCTCTCTCCCTCCCTTCTCCTCTCTCTAAAAAATAAATAAAATCTTTAAAAAAAAAAAAAAAGGCCATGGCTCCAGCACTGATCATCCTGGTGGGGAGCTTCAGGAAAAACCTACAGTTGTGACACGGCTTGGTTCTTGGGCGCACACGTTTAATGGCCAAAGAAAACCCACTTGCCATTGGTAAAGATTCACACACAGGATCAGGAAGGGCTTTCAGAGCCTACTTACTCTACCCTCGTCTTTACTGAGTACCAACTTTATGGTAAACAAGGTACCAACTTTCTACATGGGTATTATTACCCTTATTTATATGTGAGAAAACTGAAGGTTAGAGGCTGAGGCACTGGGCAGTTGTTACACAGCCAGTGAACCTGAGTCACAACTCAAATGCCCAGTCCGCAGGATCTACAAAGGTGTGAATCTATACAGATGTTTAGTATCTACCCATGACAACAAAGCAGCTTCTTACTGCAGTTGCTTCCTGCCAGACTCGATTTTTTCCGGGAAAGAAAATGGAAATAGGGATTTTTTTCTGTGAAATCGCCTCATTTACAAATGTTAGCAAATAATAATTTTTTCCCCAAAACACCATGGAGACCAAAAGTATTTCTGCCCTGAATCTGGCTAGCATTTTCCAACCCCTACCTGCCTTTTGGAAATAAGTTACCACACCACCTGATGAAATCCTGCCCCTCTGCCAATAATCACTGTTTATTGAGCTCCCACAGGCTCCTTATTTCAATAAAAGCATGATCATATATACTTGGGCTCAAAGGGCAGAACCATGTGGTGGGAAGCCCGCAACTAAAGACTGGTAAGCACAGGATTTGGACCTGCAGGAAACGGTTCTGCTTCAAAGTAGGGCTCTTTCCTGTCTCTGGCTCCCAGATGTGAGAGATCCAAGACACATCTCTCCACCCCCAGCCATCTCTCTCAGGAAGGCTTCCCTGACTAACACCTAGTCTGGACCACATAGGTGTGGAAATGACCCAACAAGGGCTCTGGGCCCTGTTCCAAATACATTTATAAGGGAAACAAGCAGTGAGGGAGGCTGTGTGGCCTTGGGAAAGTCATCTCACCTCCCTAGATCAGTTTTCTCATCCAGAAAATGGGAATAACAAAGAATCAGAATCTCACAGTGCTGTCTGTGAGGACTGAAACCAACAACAAGAAGCTAAACTCGGAGTGGGCTATTTCTCCAAGGTGAGTGTAAAGAAGTCCAAGGAAGGGGCGTGGAAATCAGCATATTTGACGAGGGCCTCCCTGGTGCTTCCAAGCATATGAGCAAATTTAATCCCCAATCACCATCACCCCTAGAAGGCAGACACCGTCATTCATCTCCGAGGGCAACTAAGGCTCACAGGGGTGGGCTCCGTCGCCCAAGGTCAAACGGCGAGGCGTAGAGGCGCCGCGATTCCACCCAGGTCATTGAATATAATTTAATTTGGCGGCCCAAGCTCAACAAAACCACGGAGTGGGGACGGGGTCGCATATCCCCTCGAACCCCGCCCCTGAAACTCGAGGAAACTGAGGCCCAGGAAGGCAAAGCCTGGATCCGGTTGACACTGCAGATCTGAACACAGGCGGCCCCAACTCCCGCAACCCAGACCCGGATCCACTTAACAGACGGGGAAACTGAGGCCTGTGTACAGTAGGGGTGCGCAGATGTGGCCAGTGGTGCAGCCCACCCCGCGACAGCCCGGAGGCCGCGCCCGACCTGGCCTGCCTCCCCAGCGGTACCAGCGGCCCCAGCCCCACCCAGAACTTGGCCCCAGCGTCGGTGGAAGCGGCACCTGCACATCTGGCGGCCTTGCTCGCGCTTCCGGGATGGCGCCCGCGCCGCTGTGACGTCACCACGCACCATATGCGTGAGCTCCGGAGGTGTGACTTGTCCGGGACCGACTTGCCTGCGTGGAGGCGCGGCAGGAAAAGGCGGGACTTACACGCAGTTTCTATTCTCATGTGCGTCACAACGCATAGCCAATCAAGTAGTCCCTATTACGCCTGCGTAGTTTTCAAAGCCCGAACTCCAAGGCAGAGCGGAAGAGGGTGAAATGTGACAGGCATCTCATCATATAAGTGGTATTTTTGCTGACCTTTTTCCCGGTCCAGGATCCCATTTAGTCTCATCTCCTTAGACTCCTGCACTCTGTGACAGTTCCTCAGTCTTCCCTAGTCATTCATGACCTTAATACTTTGGAAGACTACTGGTTTTGTAGAACGCCCATCAATATGGGTTTGTCCAGTTTCCTCAGGATTTGACTGAAGTTGAAGAATTTGGACAGGAATCTCAGAACGATGTTGTGTCCTCAATGCATCGTGTCAGGAGGCACACGATGTTGACTGATAACTTGCTTACTGCAGTGTCTTGCCAGTTTCTCAACTATCAAGTTACTATTTTAGCTTTTGCAATTAATTAGTATTCTATGGGGAGATAATTAAGAGACAATGAAAATATCGTAGGTTAAAAAAATTTTTTTTTATATTGATTTGGGAGAGAGGGAAATATCAATTTGTTGTTTGACTTATTTATGGAGTCATTAGTTGATTCTTGTTATGTGTCCTGACTGGATATCAAACCCGCAAACTTGGGTATTGGGATGATGCTCTAACCAACGGCGCAAGCCGGTCAGGGCCTTTTTTAACACTTACAAAAACATTTTTCACCCACTAGTTTTAGCATCCATCTATGGTTCTTGTGGGTGACAATTATTACTATGATGTTTGTGTAATGGTGATTTTCTGTTTATTAATTGAAATTCTATTGTAAACAAGAGCTGTCCATTCTCCAATTATGTATTTAGTCACATATTTATATCACTATGAGCAAATGAGTATTTTTATACTGTGTGTTATAATTACTATATTATTTATTTTGCTTTTTTTGCCCCTTTCAGTTGGCACCTGTGTCCTTTTAATATGTCTCCATCTTTTTCTGAGTACTTCCTTACTTTTTCCTTGTTTGCTTTAGACGATCCTTGGAATCACCCATTTCTCCAAGGATTCTGGTTCCTTTTGTTGGAGAATGGTATTTAGAAACCAACCTTGATTGACGAGTGCTGGGTGCGCTCACTGTTTAGAGGCCCTCTCAGCTGTCAGAATTAGATTTGTGTGTCTACTAACCCATGCATACACACATGTATACTTCTATATCTGTCCTCCTGGGTGTATACTGAAAATCATGAGCAAAATGGGGCAAATAGTAATAGCTCAATGAATGCTAGCAATTCATTATCATTAGTTGAGGTCTTACAATATGTGTATAATATATGTATAATTTTTCTGGGTCTTAGTTTGTTAACTGTGAGCCTGGATGATCACAGCATCTGCCTCTTAAGGCTGTTGGAAGCTTGGGAGATATACACATGTCCTTGGGCACATGGAGGAATCTTTAAGGGCCCTGGAATTGGACATATCTGAGTTCTGATTTCCAATTCTGTCACATCCTAGTTCGATGGCCTTGGGCAAGTGGCTTAACCTCATGAAAACATTCATGTTAATTTGCTTTTAACAAGGCTTGAGCCACTGTAAGCCCCTGGTAAACTATACTATTACTCCCACACCCTGCTGTTTTCATTCATTGAAAAGTTAATGAGGACCAGGATTCTTATATATTTAGTTCAACAAACAGTTTGAAAAATTGTTTAGTAAATCTTCTAGCCACCCCCTCTTAATGTGGCCCGTATTCTGAGGATCCAGGGAGTACTCAGTCCCTGCTTAGCCCTGGAGGACAAAGGGAGGCAGAGTCTGATACAGACATTCTCAGCCCTGAATGCCACAGTCCTGGACTAGAGGGATGAGAGACTTAAGGCTGGAGAAACCTGAAGACTAGGGTACATTTTGAGTACAAGGAAGCAAGTGTATCTGGATGAGATTTTGAGTAGAATTAAGAATTTCTTAGGTGTTGACATTCATTCAAGGCTGAGGGAATCACAGGAGAAAAGGCAGTATGGTGGGAAAGCATATAGTGTAGACTTCATCTTTATAAGAATTGTGAAGCTCAGTGAGCCAGGCAGCAGCCAGTGCTGAGAGGAGTCCACATGGGGTGGCGGGTCGGGGGAGGGAATGGGGCTGCTGGGAAAAGTGGAACCATGGCTCTGTGTGCAGGCTGCAACAGAAGAGACCCAGGCTGGATAAGTCAAGCTTTTCAGTGAGTCTCTTGGGGCTGCTAAAGGCCAGGAAACATTTATAAGGGTCCTAGAAGGGGGTGGGGCTGTACATTGAGGCCAAAGGGGCCTTGGCTGGTCCCAAATGTTTTGTGCACAGTGGAGTGGAAACAAAAATATTTTCCTCCTTTGTGCGTTTGAGGTAGAGGGTGGAAAGTGAATGAAACAGCCAGCCCTGTGATAGGAACATTGGTGGTGGAAAGGCCTAAGTCTGGGGACTGGAAGCCTTTCTCTGCTACTTTTTTCAGTTTTATTTCCTACATAGCACTCATGACAGCTGAAATTGGATTGTTATCTACATTATTGCTTGTGCTGTATCCAGCTTCCTGGCTGGAATAGAAAGTCAATGGGTGAAGAGACCTGGCCCATTGTGCCTTTCATCACTGTTACTTTGAGCAAGGTAATTAACTTCTCTGTGCCTTAGTTTATAGTGCCTATATGTAGAATGATGATAACAGTCTTACCAAAATACATCTATCCAATCCTAAAGAAGGCAAGAGAGAAAAGGAGCATAAGGAAGGTGTGACAGAGAAGAAACTTGTGAGAAGGCAGATTAAGTCCAAATATGACTATAATTACATTAAATGTAAAGAGACCAAATGCCCCAGTTGAAAGACAAAGATGGACAGACTGAGTCAAAAAACAAAACCTGGTTCTATACAACTTACATGTTGAAACATGTACAACATAAGTGTACGGAAAGGTGGAAGATAAGGGATAGAAAAGGATGGAGACTTTACAACATGAACCAAGAGAATAAGAATGCAACTTAATATCAGACAAAGTCCACTCTAAGGCAAGAAGCATAGAGATAACACGGGACACATCACAACAGTCACAAGTTTGGTTCACCAGGAAGATATGATGATTGCAACTCTATGTAGCCAATGATGGGGATTCTAAATATCAGAGCATTTGTTTCATAAGGCTAACATGAGGATTAAATACATGTAGAATGTTTACCTACACCTATGATACCTGAGTGTCAGCCATTATTATTGTTATAATTTTGGTGTTATTAGTTTATGTTTGAGTATTTTAGTTGTTTATGTATTAGTATCGTTTACTACAGTTCCTCCAGTCCCTGTGACAGAGGTGGAGCTGGATGGGTGACTCCACCTTACAGATAAAAACACTGAGGTTCAGAGGTGTACTTACAGGGCTGGGACCAGCCCTGTTGTTTATTTGATGTTCTTTGCAGGCCTTTCTCACATATCCCTGCTGCTCTCCCACCTCTTCTGCCTGGCCAGTCTGCTTCCTTCCTTCCAAAAAGATTTCCCCCAAGTTCCCTCACCTCCCACCTTTTGTGTCATGCACTGTGTAGGCTTCAAAGCTAAAACAGTGAGAAACTATAGGCCCTTCCCTGACTTTGGGGGTCTCACAATCTAGTGGGTGAGGCAGAAGTAAGGCCAAGTGATGGCATAGAGAGAAGTCAGTTATGGAGTGGAGGCTCAGCATGCTGGAACAGTCAGTCAGGGCACCTGGCCTTGCCTTGGGGAGGTCTGGGAGGGTTTCTTGTAGGAGGTGACCTACCAGCTCTGATCTAACAACTTAGTTACCGCCCAAAGTCAGTACATCCTCCAGTGTTAGCTACTTCCAAAGCCAGTGTCACTCATTCATTTTTTTTTTATTCGCTCATTTATTGAACTCCCAGAGGTACTAGACATCATTCAAGGAGGTGGGGGAACAAAAGAAGCAAAATTCCTTCTAGGGAGGAGCAGATATGGGTGAGGTGGGTCAGAAGCGAAAGAACAAACAAGATCATTCGGGAAGAGGGTAACTGGTGGGGAGGAAAGAAAATAGAGCGAGGGAGAAGTGAGTGCCCCCCTTTTTAAATCATGACTCATAAAAACCCATCTAATCGAGGCAGCCACCTTCTCCCGTGGCAGTGGGCACCTTATCGCCATCTGGCAGAGGGTGTAGGGAGGGGGAACTACCCCCAGCAGCCCAGCTCACTCAGTGGCTCACCTAGCCTTTACTGAACAACTCCGGTATGTACCAGGCAACCTTCCGGGGATTATACCACGTAGGGGAGAGGGGGTTCTGTGTACCCTTGGGCACATCTCTCCCCGCTCGAGACCTCGGGTCTACAGGGCTTCAGGGTGTGTTTTCCAGAACTCTTTAAGGAAATACTATTTAATGTTGTCCTCCCAACAGCCCCCAAGGTTGGAGTGCATGGATTGGAGTATTCATCCCCATTTAGCAAAAGAACAGAATGAAGATCAGACCGGAGCGGTGAATCGCACAGGCTGCACAGCGCCGACCCGCAAATGGACTGGTCCAGAGCCCGTTGCCTCCGCCCCCTCCCCGGTCGCGCGGCAGCTTCTGCCCCTTTAATAACGCCCCGCGGATACAAGCAGGAAGGGGGCGGTGCCCTCGCCGAGACGGATGTGCGCTTAGGCCAATGGGTACTGAAGTCCCGGCGGCGGCGGCCAATAGTTATGGCAGGGGCGGGGCCTGGTGCCCGAGCCTAGTTCCCGAGGCGCGGCGGCCGCGGCTGGGGGCGGGAAGGGGGCGCAGGACCCCAGGCGGGGGTCCCGGAGCCGGAGGCACGTGTCCCGGGGTGCCGGCAGGGCCGCGTCGGCCGGGAGCGCTGTCCGGGCCTAGGCTGGTCCGGGGGCCGGCGCGGCGGGGGCTGCAGCCTATGGGCGGGGCGAAGGGCCGCGGGGGAGGCGAGCC